>JAPEKL010000022.1:24857197-24869617 GCA_028877455.1 Bagre pinnimaculatus | reverse complement strand
ATTACATAAGCATATAGATACCAAAATGAATGTTTAAAGCATGTGTATTTACCTGTGAAAATACCTCTGGCGGGGTGTTGTGCCTTTTGCCGGCTTGAAGGCATACTTCTCCCTGTCCATGCAGGGCTTGCCAGTACTGCTACCATCATCATCAAATTCTTCTTCCTCCTCCCCCTCTGCTGTTTCAGGCTGGGTTACTTCACTTTTGCTCACTTCTTCTTGGGTCCCATTTCCTAAACTTTAAAATGAAAATTTTTTAATTTTTCCCACAAAATATCCAATGTTCTTCAGTCAAAAGACAGCTGTAGAATGCTGCAGACATGCTGGTTTTATACCTACTCCTGGCTTGCATCCCACGCAAGTTATGAGTGATTGTCACGTGCTAATCATATGCATCACACATGCTTCATAAGTGCGGCCCGAACTCGGAGTGCAGGAAACTGGTAAGATGCAAGTCTCACACACTCCACTCTCACTGAACATGCACTGATCATGTGCATCAGATATATGCTTCCAATGGGCTAACGGCGCAATTTTTCCCATGCCTCGAGGAAGTCAGGTGTGCAACCTGTACTTGACAAGTACTTTGCCTGTAGTCCTCCCCCAAACTTTCCCTTGGGTCACCGTGACCCTGCGGCATGGCTGCGAGCTACCAAACCCTGCGACCCGTGTGTGTCCAAAACACTTACGGCGGGTTGTGAGTGTGGCTTAAACCATATAAATACCATGTATCTCTCAGTCTAATTCAGGACACACAACCACAATCATGGGGAAGACTGCTTTGACAGTTGTCCAAAAGGTGATCGTCGACACCCTCCACAAGGATGGTAAGCCACAGAAGGTCATTGCTGAAAAGGCTGGCTGGAAAAGGTACACAAACAACAGGGATGACTGCAACCTTGAGAGGACTGTCAAGAAAAGTTGATTCAAGAATTTGGGAGAGCTTCACAAGGAGTGGACTGAGGCTGGTATCAGTACATCAAGAGGCACCACACACAGACATCTTCAGGAAAGGGGCTACAACTGTCACATTCCTAATATCAAGCCACTCTCATGAACCAGAGACAACGTCAGAAGCATCTTACCTGGGCTAAGGAGAGAAAGAACTGGGCTGTTGCTCAGTGGGCCAATGTCCTCTTTTCAGAGGAAAGTAAATTTTGCATTTCATTTGGAAATCAAGGTCCTAGAGTCAGCCCTGCGATGACCTGGCAACTTGTCCAGGGTGTACCCCGCCTCTCGGCCATAGTCAGCTGGGATAGGCTCCAACTTGCCTACAACCCTGCACAGGATAAGCGGCTACAGATAATAGATGGATGGATGGTCCTAGAGTCTGGAGGAAGTGTGGAGAGGCACAGAATCCAAGGTGTTTGAAGTCCAGGGTGAAGTTTCTGCAGTTTGTGATGATTTGGGATGCCATGTCATCTGCTGGTATTGGTCCACTGGGTTTTATCAAATCCATAGTCAATGCAGCCATCTACCAGTAGATTTTAGAGCACTTCATGCTTCCATCTGCTTGCAAGCTTTATGGAAACACCGATTTCCTTTTCCAGCAGGACTTAGCACCTGCTCACAGTGCCAAAACTACTACCAAATGGTTTGCTGATCATGATATTACTGTGCTTGATTGACCAGCAAACTCGCCAGAACCCCAGAGAGAATCTATGGGATATTGTCAAGAAGAAGATGAAAAACACCCGACCCCTAAATACAGAGAAGCTGAAGGCCGCTATCAGAGCAACCTGGGCTTCAATAACGCCTCAGCAGTGCCACAGGCTGATCGGCTCCATGCCACACCACATTGATGCAGAAATTCATAGTAAAGGAGCCACAACCAAGTATTGAGTGTATAAATGAACATACTTTTCAGAAGTTGGAGATTTCTGGAGGGTAAATCATTTTTTGATTGATCTTAGGAAATATTCTGATAAATTGAGTTACTGGAGTTCTGATTTTCATGAGCTATAAGCCATAATCATCAAAATAAAAAAGACTTTAAATATTTCACTTTACATGTAATGAATATACAAGCACCACTGTAAAATATAAGAAAGTTTACCTTTTTGAATTAAATTATGAAAAAAAGAACTTTTTCACGATAATCTAATTGTTTGAGATGGTGTGTGTGTGTGAGAGAGAGAGAAAGAGAGAGAGTGAATGATAAGGGTTCAGAGCTCAGAAAACATTAAGGGTATATAAAGGGTTCAGAGTGGGACTCATTGTTTTCTCTTCATTATGTGGGACAGAGCGAAATCCTGTGGAACTCACATACACAGAGGAGAACCACATCCAGAACCTTCAGTGGAACTGCACATTGGAGAATATTTTCACTGTCACTTTTTTCTTTTTCTCTTCATTTCTTTCTCACCTTTTCTTTCTTTCTTTCAGGAAAAGCTCAGTTCTTAAAATCATTGTGCATTTTGCAAACCTCATCACGCGTTAATATGTGATCCGTAATTGGTCCCGTCTCCACGGTAACGGAGATGGATGTGATCTGAATGAACCAATCAGGCTCTTGAGAGGCAAGAGGCAGGGAAAGCCGCCAGACAGGAAGACATGGCAGGAAGGAAAAAAAACCACACATGAATTATAGAAAAGAAAATGATTAGAATCATGTTGGGGGGGAGGAGAGAAAGATGAATGAGTGAATGAGTGAATAAGTGAATGAAAAAGCATGAATGAGTGTTTGTTCGGATTGTAGGGAGGGAAACTCCCCATTTTCAGGTTCCTTTGTTCAATTTGATGTGCATGAAATTGTGTACAGCCCTCTTAGTGAGAGAGACAGACAGGGGCAGAGGGGGAATGAGAGAGGGAGGGATGGATTTAGAGGAGATGGAGGGAGAAAATGAGAGAGGGCGTAATGGAGGTGTCTGATCTTGTGAGTCTCTGGTTCTTTTCATTTTCTGGCAACAAAGACACTTCATCACTGATTTACACAGGAATGAGGGAGAGAGAGAATATTTGAAACATGGCAACTGAAGAGAAAGAAGAAGGTGAGAAAATATGGAGAGAGAGAGAAGAAATGAACAAGGAAAAAGTGGCAGACACTCAGAGGCAAACGTGACAAAGGAAAAGTGAAAAGAGAAATATATAGATATAAGAGACAGAAGGGGGGAGGGGAGAGAGAGAGAGAGAGAGAGATGTGATGGTGGATGAGTGTAGACAGTTCAATTCTGACCGAGCCGCCTCGTGGGCAAAATGCAGTCAACACCACTTACTGCTGATCACTGTGAAGGGTGTGTATGTGTGTGTGTGTGTGTACCCACCTGCTCCCTCACACTGCTCCCTGTTAGTACGTGTTGGTGCCATGCATCCACAGATAGGGGGTGCAACTTTTTTAAAGTGCTTTTTCAGCAACTGGAAGTAAGCATGAATTAGTCAACGCTACACACCAAACCATCTAAAGCACTTCAACAGCCTTTGTTCACGCTCTCTGAAAAGAAGCTCACTCTGTTTGTCTGTCTGTCTGTCTGTCTCTCATGGTCTCTCTCTATCTCTCCCCTTTTCTCGTACTTTCTGTCTGTCTGTCTGTCTGTGTCTTTCTCTGTCTCTGTCTGTCTGTCTCTCTCTGTCTGTATGTCTCTCTCTTTCTCTGTCTGTCTGTCTCTCCATCTCTGTCTGTCTGTGTGTGTGTCTCTCTCTCTCTCTCTCTTTCTCACTCTCTCTCTGTCTGTATGTCTCTCTCTCTCTCGCTCTCTGTCTGTCTGTCTCCCACACACTTACTCTATCTGTCTGTATGTCTCTCTCTCTCTCTCTCTCTCTCAGGCTGATACCCATGTGTGATGTAGCTGAAAACAGGAGCTACTTTTCTCTCAGCTGAGATTGTAATGAGAGAAATATTCACCTCTCCCAATGGCATAAAATCAACCAGTGCTAACCAGTAGCATCACACAGGTTTCTGTCTTTCCATGCAAGTTTACTTTCACTTTTCACGGTAAGGAAAACAGCTGCTTTCCACTTCGTTGGATGGCTGGACCTCCATGAGTGACAAACTAAAACATGCTGCATCTCCATTCATCAGCACTGAACAATGCATGAGGAGAACTCCTTCAAAGGCCATGCTGGCGCTCAACTCACACACATGCTTATCAGAAACAGTCTGTCTGTAAATGCAGGTTCAGCTTTTAATAAAAAAAAAATCAGACAAACAAATTCCAAAACACGAAGCAAAAATTCAGACAGGGCAGGCAAGGGGTCAGGTGATCAGCAAGCAACAATACAAGGGCAAAATTAAAAAAAAAAAAAATCAGGATGCAGTAGGAGATCAAAAATCAGAACAGCACTGAGGGTGTACTCACACTAGGTGATCTGTACTCCACCCGAGTGAGTTTGACCCCCAAGTCTGGTTTGTTTGAGTTGTGTGAGCACGGCGTACTGCGCTTGGGTGTGGTTCACTCGGGCAGCTTGGAAGAGGTGTTTTCGGGTGCATTTCTGTACTCCAACTGTATAACACCATCATATAAACCACTCCAACATCAGCCAAAGTCCTCCCATTCCATACATCATCAAACAAACCCCTCCCACTGCATTATATCACCACACAAATGCCTCCCACTACATCATCATCCAAATCCCTTCCACTGTATTACATCAACAAAAAAACCTCCCACTATATTACATCATCATATGAACCACTCCCTCTACATCACCCAAAACCCCTTCCACTACATTGCATCATCCAAACCCTCCCACTACATTGCATATTTGCCCAAACACCTCCCACTATATCACCAAACCCCTCCCATTACATTGAATCATCATCCAAACCTTTCCCATTATATTGCATCGTCACATAAACCCCTCCTACTGTGCATCATCGGCTAAGCCCCTCCCACAACATTTAATCATCTCCCAAACCCCTCCCACACCAGTACATCAACTAAACCACTCCCACTACATTATACGATCACTGAAACCACTCCCACTACATTATTCCATCCCCAAACACCGCCCACTATATTATACTATCATTGAAACCACTCCCACTACATTACATCACCCAAACCTTTTCGACTCCATTGCATCATCTCTCTCTCTCTCTCTCTCTCTCTCACACACACACACACACAGAGTTCTTTTTAATTATAGCATGTGCACTAGCTAACCTGAGGCAACTCTGTGTGTGTGTGTGTGTGTGTGTGTGTGTGTAGTTAAAGTCTGGTTTGACTGCCAGTTAATCTGCCTTTGTTCCCGTAGAAACACAAAGTCCTGTGTAAAATTCTAATAAGGGAAGCTCTTTATGGAGTGTGTGCATGGCACTGCAGTGCATTATGGGTATTGTGTACATCCATCGTCTTGCAGTGCATTGTGGGATTTCATTCATGTATTAAACATTCTGTACACTAGTGAAAACACAGCGTCTGATTCAGGATGTACAGAAAATACCCCAAAAACACAGACAGCTGTGGGTTGGCTGTCGGGTCACCATAGCAACAGTGAGAGGAGACAGACTCCACCCACAGAAGACTGAAATGGCTTTAGAAGTGTGTGTGTGTGTGTGTGTGTGTGTGTTTGCCAGCAGGAACCACCGCCCAATTTGTGTTGGTCACACACGATGAATAACACACACTGTGAAATCTCCATCTCACCGAGTGTGTGTGTAAAAGACAGAGTTTCTCTCTTAAACTGTTTTCTTCCAGAGGAACTTCAACTCTCTCTCTCTCTCTCTCTCTCTCTCACACACACACACACACACACAAGATAATAAGTTGTGACTTGTCTCCTGAAAGCCCTCACACACTAATCCACTGAGCTCCATTACCATCTCAAAGAGGTGTGTGTGTGTGTTGAATGGATGCCCTGCTTCAGTGTTTATCACAGGTTCACTGGAGTTCATTCATTGTGGCTGAATCTCACAGTTGCATTTCATTTTATTTTGTAAATAGTTTATTGTACTTGATGTTTATTATTAGTGTTTTTTCCTTCCTTCTCATCTTTCTTTCTTTTCATCTTCATTCATTTTTCCTATCTGCTGTCTGCACACTGTTCTAGAAAAATATTTGATCTGTATAGTTTTTCTAAGCAACTCTTTTAAGTGAATCAGATGAACTGATTCACAAGCTTGAATGAATCATGTGATGCTTTGACCCATAATATTAAATAATCTGAATTCTGATTAGTTCATTGTGATTTCCTGTAGATGTGTCTGATTAGTGATGGTCTACACCACAACTGCCCAGTGTTTCTGGATGGAGCTCTGAACGGTGAATCAAATGTATCAAACTTTTAATGTGATACTTAAATGGGTTGTTTTAAAGAACCAAATTTCTCATATCAGTATTAAACCATTCCCTCATTCTGCATTGCTACAATTTACACTGAAATGACTCATACATCCTGTTTAGATATTTTGAATAATTTAATAATATCTTATATAATATTCACAGTTCATAAATGCACTAAAATACAAATGATTGGTCTTGATATTAATAATGAATCTAGATATTTGAAACCCTGTGATAAGCTGGCGACTTGTCCAGGGTGTACCCCATAGTCAGCTGGGATAGGCTCCAGCTTGCCTGCGACCCTGTAGAATAGGATAAGCAGCTACAGATAATGGATAGATGGATGGATGGATATTTGAAATGGAAAAATCAATCCTCTGATGACAGAGAATTGTCTCTGCTCGGACTCAGCTCATGGGCACTTGCCCACCTTTGTTTTATGGACAGTAAGTTTTGCTGGGTCTGATCAGTTCATAGAACCTGGATATGGAAACCAATCCTCTGATCTCACAGTAATGTCTCAGCTCATGGGAAACTGTTCAGAGTGCCCACCACCCATTAATATTCACTATACACACCCTCTGAGCTACTTTGTAGAGGAGAGGGGTAAAAGAAGGGGGATATAAGGAGGGGGGTATAAGTAGGGAGGTGAAAGAACAAGAAGCAGAAGAAAAAAAAGGGGGGTGACATTGTGAAGTTCGGCTGTGCAGTCAGTGCACAATGCCAACATTCCATCCAGCTTCTGTGCAAACTCCGACAGTGTGAGTAATGAAATGATGATGCAACCTGGAGAAAGACTGAGAGAGAGAGAGAGAGAGAGAGAGAGAGAGATGAACAGAGAGAGAGAGAGAGAGAGAGAGATGAACAGAGAGAGAGACGGAGAGAGAGTGAGACAGACAGACAGAGAAAGAGAGACTGACAGAAAGAGAAATATCTTTGAATAATGTTACACTGCAGCAGTCATATTATAACAGTATGCCTCTCGACCCCCCCCATTGCCCTGAAAAACACACACACACACACACACACACACACACACACACATACAACCATCCCAGTCAGTTCAAGTGTGTGTATGTGTCAGTGGTGGAATAAGAAGAGTTCATCGTTTACTGCTTGTTACTTTGAATGTCCCTAACGAGTCATGTGACTTATTTATTCAGTGCTTCTTAATAGCCTGAAATGCTTGTTACACACACACACACACACACACACACACACACACACACACACACACAACTTAAACATAGAATTTCACTTCACTTGCATTCAAATGCCACTGAAATTACTAGCAATCAAAGATAAATGTCACGAATGCTAATTACGTTTAATAATTATGCTAACTGACAATAAGTTGTCATGAACAAGCATTTGATTGAGAAATGCTAACATGTGTCATAATACCATTAGGGTGTAAGCCTAACTCACCATTCAGACCACAGGAGGAAAGTTAGCCACATTCCTATAATGGTGTGTGTGTTGAATGGATGCCCTGCTTCAGTTCAACACACACACACAGATTGTATAATCTCTCGATCTATTTTTTCACGAACCTCATTTCCATATATTATTAGTTAGTTATCTCACTATCCACTGAGTCATTATTAACATTTTTTATTAAAGTGACTAAGAAATTAATTGGCTTATCCTAAAATGCTGTGATTTCACTCAAGATCCCCAGAGTTTATGCCTGAACACTTGAACTTTTTTCTGGACCTGTATTTATTTGAGCTCTCCCTTGAATAATTGAGAAGCTAAATGTGAGCATGATTTTAGTACAGATGATCTGACCATCAATTACCAAAAGCTGTTGAAAAGTCATAAATCTGCTGTGAGTTGAAAATAATTCAATGGAGTCACTCCACAAGCTCCAGCTCTTGGGGTTCAGTAGTGGCACCTTGGTGTTCTTCCCCAAGGCAACCCTTTCTTTCTGAGGGTGCCACTTGCTTCACCTGGGTGCCAGTCTCTTCCCCAGGGTGTCAATTTCTTCAAAAAGGTGCCAATTCCTTCCCCAAGGTGCCACTGTCTTCTCCAGGTGCCACTCTGTTCCCCAAAGTGCCACTATCTTCCACAAGGTACCACTCTCTTCCCCAGGGTGCCATTTCTTCCACAAGGTGCCACTATCTTCCCCAGAGTACCACTCTCTTGCCCAATGTGCCACTCTCTTTGGTGCCACTCTCTTCCCCAGGGTACCAGTCTCTTCCCCAGGGTGCCATTTTCTTCCCCAAGGTGCCTCTTTCTTCAGTGCCAATCCCTTACCTAGGGTGCCACTCTCTTCCCCAGGGTGCCACTCTCTTCCCCAGGGTGCCACTCTCTTCCACAGGGTGCCTCTTCTTCAATGCCACTCTCTTCCCCAGGGTGCCACTCTCTTCCTCAATGTGCCACTCTCTTTGGTGCCACTCTCTTCCCCAAGGTACCACTGTCTTCCCCAGGGTGCCACTCTCTTCAGTGCCAATCCCTTCCCCAAGGTTCCACTCTCTGCAGTGCCACTCTCTTCCCCAGGATGACACTCCCTTCCCCAAGGTGCCTCTTCTTCAATGCCACTCTCTTCTCCAGGGTGATACTCTCTTCCCCAGGGTGACACTCACATCCGCAAGGTACTACACTCTTCCCCAAGGTGCCACTTTCTTCCCCAGGGTGCCACTCTCTTCTCCAAGGTACCATTCTCTTCCCCAGGATACCACTCTTTTCCCTAGGGTGCCACTCTCTTCAGTGCCAATCCCTTCCCCAAGGTGATACTCTCTTCCCCAGAGTACCACTTTCTTCCCCAGTGTGCCACTCTCTTTGGTGCCACTCTCTTCTCCAGGGTACCACTCTCTTCCCCAGGGTGCTAGTCTCTTTCCCAAGATACCACTCTCTTCCCCAGGGTGCTACTCTTTTTCCCAGGGTACCACTCTCTTTGGGAGGCATGGTGGTGTAGTGGTTAGCACTGTTGCCTCACAGCAAGAAGGTTCTGGGTTTGAACCCAGCAGCCGACGAGGGCCTTTCTGTGTAGAGTTTGCATGTTCTCCCCATGTCTGTGTGGGTTTCCTCCCACAGTCCAAAGATATGCAGGTTAGGTTAATTTATGGCTCTAAATTGACTGTAAGTGTGAATGGTTGTTTGTGTCTCTATGTGTGTGTCAGCCCTGTGATGAGCTGGCAACTTGTCCAGGGTGTACCCTGCTTCTCACCCATGGTCAGTTGGGATAGGCTCCAGCTTGCCCCCCTGTGACCCCACACAGGATAAGTGGTTACAAATAAAACAAACAAACAACCACTCTTTTCTCCAGTGTGCCACTCTCTTCTACAGGGTGACATTTTTATCCCCAGGGTGACACTCACATCTCCAAGGTACCACTCTCTTCCCTAAAGTGCCATTTCTTCCCCAAGGTGCCACTCTCTTCCCCAAGGTGCCACTCTCTTTGGTGCCACTCTGTTCCCCAAGGTACCACTCTCTTCCCCAGGGTACCACTCTCATCCCCATGGTGCCACTCACTTCAGTGCCAATCCCTTCCCCAAAGTGCCAGTCTCTTCCCCAATGTGCCACTCTCTACAGTGCAATTCTCTTCCCCAGGGTGACACTCCCTTCCCCAAGGTGCCTCTTCTTCAATGCCACTCTCTTCCCAAGGTGACACTCTCTTCTCCAGGGTGACACTCACATCCCCAAGGTACCACACTCTTCCCCAAGGTGCCATTTCTTCCCCAGGATGCCACTCTCTTCCCCAAGGTACCACTCTCTTCCACAGGGTACCACTCTTTTTCCCAGGGTTCCACTCTCTTCAGTGCCAATCCCTTCCCCAATGTGCCACTCTCTGCTGTGCCAGTCTCTTCCCCAGTGTGACAGTCCCTTCTCCAAGGTGTCTCTTCTTCAATGCCACTCTCTTCCCCAGGGTGCCACTCTCTTCCCCAGGATGCCACTCTCTGCAGTGCCACTCTCTTCCCCAAGGTGCCACTCTCTTCCATAGGGTGCCAATCTCTTCACCAGGGTACCACTACTGAACCCTGAGAGGTGGAGCAGGAACTTGTCGAGTGATTGCCTAGAATTTTTCATGGTGGTTAAATAACAAACATTTGGGATCATGGTGTCTTTCTCCACAAATTCAACTTGAATGGTATCCCTGGTGCTTGAATAACGCTTTGCTTGGATCCCCTGGATCTCCAAACAATTACATCACCAGGTTGATGAAATTGCACCCACTTTTCTGTGCTTATAGATAATCATGATATGAATTGGTTCTTGATTCCTGGGATCTGGTTTCATTAAGGGTCCTTAAAGCAAAGGTAAAAGAAGGGGAAATGGTGGCTCAGGGGCTAAGGTGTTGGGATACTGATCCGAAGGTCATGAATTAACCTCTCAACTGCCCATTTGCAACTTTTGTGTCTCTGAGCAAGACCGCTATCCTCAACTGCTAAGCTCTTTCATATATATTATTATACATATATAATAATGTATGTTATTAGCAAACATGACAAACGGCATTTTCTGGAATTTAACTTCTGACTTAAAATACGAAAGCTTGCCAAATGAAAAGGAAGAGGGGACACCAATTGTACCAGAAGCATCTTTAATGGGAATGTAAAAATCAATGTGAGCTAACAAACTAGTTGACATGCTACAAAGTGAGTGTGATTTCTTTAGGATTTATTTCAGCTGTTGGAGCTAAAATAACAGAACATTTGGCCTTATTGTGTCTGAACCTGGCCTTATTGTGTCTGAACTGTCACTTACATGATATTAATTTCTCGTTTATAGAACTATTGTATAAAAGCAGTATCACACGAGTGCATTATACATGGCAGTTATATCGACTCACCTGTAATTAGCTGCAGCACTTAGCCACCACGCTCATGTCTATGGCCCAATGACAGCCATGCCGATTCAGTAGAAGTGCACTCTTGCTCCTGCCATGTTGCTTAATTACTAAATGTGTTTTATAGTTTTGTAAGCCACACATCGTCTTCTTCTGGAATGATCCGATGATTTATTACTTATTTATACACACAAAGACAGTGAGGACAGTTTAGTCTTTCCCATGAACTCTTCATCTCTAATGACATGCCTCATTCATTCTATTTATAAACACACACACACACACACACACACACACACACACACAATAGTGGATTTTTCCAACATTACAGTAGTTTATTCATAGTTAGATTTTTTTCTAGGAAGTTCCTCACTGCACACACACACACACACACACCACTCCATCTGAGGGAACTATGACTTAAACCCTTCAAATACTGAATAATCCTCTGATTAACTCAGGGACTGCAGAGTGAGATTTACTGTCTCACTTCCTGTCTCTCACTGTCTCTATCACACTGTCTTATTGTCTGTGTCTCACTGAGAGGGAAGTGATTTGAGGGAGATGGAAAGAAAGGTGAGTGCAGGTGGAGAGAGAGAGAGAGTACATACAGAGTGGACACTTTATTGGAGTGTACACTACAAAGTGTGTTAAGTGTGCTCTCAGGAACTGCATGCTAAGTGGACACTTCAGTGAAGTGTGCACTGCTAAGTGCCCCCTTTCTATAGTACATATAGTATAATACTTTACGATGATCTTATTAAGGATTCATGTTTCCTTTTACATATTTATGAACCTTAGATTCCAGGGACAAGCTGTGGGTGAGAGAGAGAGAGAGAGAGAGAGAGATAAGTCTGTTTCTCCCCTCCAGAGACAGTAAAGCAATTAAACACTAAAACTCACTTTTAATGAGCAGAACTTCTAAATGGGCTTGTTATGCTAATGCTACACAGTTCAGACAGACAGGAAATGTCCATGGTGTCCCTGCACTCAGGTGAATCTGATCAGCTGAGATGAGTCTCATGAGTTTGCTTTAGTTTTGCACTGGAGCTATGATGCTAATGTAAATAAGCTGTAATAGAATTTTATAGCCACCAGTTTAGCAAACTGCGGAGCTGCTCATAAACCACACAAACTATTCCTGTACCAGTACTAAACTAGCCCTAAATCAGACTTAAACTCGCCCTAAATCAGACTTGGAACCATCCCTCACAGGGATCTCAAGTCTCACGCATTGAGCGTGATAGTCACGCTTTTCAGTCTTTTGTCACGCACTCCCGCCACACATTGTATTTCTCACGCTGAAAAAAAATTATAATACAGTATAAATTTCTCTGGCATGCCGCTATCGCTATGGAAACGGCAGGAAACAAGCACGTCTCCCATGAGTCGAGCCTGCCACTTACC
>JAPEKL010000022.1:24677339-24688215 GCA_028877455.1 Bagre pinnimaculatus | reverse complement strand
ATGTCACTGAAAAGTGCAAAATAAAGAGTTTTTGGAAACTCAGTTCTGGCCTGCTGTACTTCTGTGCTCCACCCACCCACTCGAAGTTCTCCAAACATGAAATAAAATTCTTCCATGATATTATTGAGAAAGCTATCTCACCTGAGATAAAATGATTACTGCAAACACAAGCTGAACACCCTGCTGATGTTGTTCAGCTATGCTCGTCTCCTCTCCATACTAAGCCTCAAAGTTTCCTCACCCTCTTTCCGAATCATAGATGGAATTCTAAAAAAAATCAGAACATGCCACAGTCACAAGTACTGTTGTGACCACAACCATATACAGCACAAAGATATGGCATTGCTAAAAGAACGCTTAAAGCAGTGGAAAAACAGATAGTTGCGTACGTGTGACTATGTTTTGTATGGAATGTCACTTGTTCCCACATGTGTGTATCCACCAACATGGCCGACATCCAGGTTTCTATTTTGCTTTGACATCACTTGCAAGTCAAGGATAAAGGACAGGAATGGGGAGGAGCCTTATCCCTGATCAGCAGAGGCACTCACAAAAGTAATCAGAGATTATAATCTGATAGATGTTTATAGGACTAAGAATGAGAATACCAAGCAATACACATGGGTAAAAGTAATTAATGATAGAATCAGTACAGCCCGGCTTTATGATAAAGGAAATGTAAAGAAGGTTCGGAGTGTCTGTATTTCACCATGATGGTTTTCTGATTGTCATCTCATGTTCATGGATGATGTTTGTATCAGGGTGCAGATACTTACAGATCCAAATGCAGGGGAGAGCAGGTGCATTGCAAACTGTTAAAGCCAAATCGGGGAACTGGAGATGTAGTTAGGGGCAGACAAGGGTCAGTTGATCGATGAACAGAATATCAGAGATCAGGCAAGAGAACGAAGTCAGAAATAAGCGTAAACAGTTCAATAATGGGAAGTTAGGCAGAGAGTCAAACGGCTTGGTAAAGTCAGGCATGGGGACACAGAACAATACTTCGCAAAGTCAGAGTGTGAGAGCTGAACTTATATAGGGAAGGTGATTGCCGATAAATTAGATACAGGTGTTAAGGTTAGAATTCTGATGATGAGGGGTGCTGTGGTGCCTGGGAAGTGTAGTCTAGAGTGGCCATGTTTGGAGGCTGCTATGAACTCAGTTTTTCAGTGCTGTTACTGACAGAACCCCCAGCCCAAGAAAATAAAACTTCTTTTCTTGGGTGATCTCTCTTCCTTGGTGCTGGTTTGTCTGGGTGCTCTCTGTGGAACTCTTGAGTAAGGAGGGCATCTAAGATGTCCTTGGAGCTAACCCAGCTGTGCTCTTCTGGGCCATATCCCTCCCAGTTGACAAGGTATTCGAGTTGTCCTTATCTGTGACAGGAGTTGAGGATCTTATTGACTTGGTAATTGGGGTCGCCTTCTAAATCTAGGGAGAGAGGTTCTTGGGTGGGTGTGTCTGTGGCTAGGGGATCTTGGACGGCAGGTTTTAAGCATGATATGTGGAACATGGGAGCCATTTTACAGTGCTATGGGAGCTCGAACTTGTAGGAGACCTCGTTGACCTTGTGCAGTACCTTGTATGGGCCAATGTATCAGGTTTGAAGCTTCTTGCAGGTGTTGAGTTTCCTCAAGTCTTTAGTGGATACCCACACTTGGGCCCCTGGGGTATACTCTGGGGTCTCCCCTCTATGCTTGTCAGCATATTGTTTGTACTTTGAATTGACATGCTCCAGTCTCTGATGGACCTCCTCCCATACCTGTTGACTCCTCTGGAACCAAGAGTCTACTGCCAGGATCTGAGTTGGTGCATTGTCCCAAGGAAAAAGTGGTGGTTGATAGCCTAGAACATATTGGAAAGGGGTTAACTGAGCATTTTAGCAGAGTGTTTTAGCGAGTTCTGTGCATATTCAGCCCAGGGTAGGAATCATGCCCAGTCTTTCTGGTTCCTCAAGCAGAAGATTCAGAGGAAGCAACCCACCTCTTGGTTCATGCACTCCACCTGGCTGTTGGATTGAGGGTGATATCCTGAAGTGAGACTTACTGATACTCCTAGCCTGTCCATGAATTTGGACCACAGTCTGGAGATAAACTGGGGACCACAGTTACTAATAATGTCTTTAGGAAAACCATAAAATGGGAAGTCAGGCAGATAGTCATATGGCTTGGTAAAGTCAGGCATGGGGAAACAGTACAATATTTTGCAAAGTCAAAATGTGAGAGCTGAGCTTATATAGGGATGGTAAATTAGAGACAGGTGTTGAGGTTAGAATTCTGGTGACGAGGGGTGCTGTGGAGCTTGAGAAGTGTAGTCCGGAGTGGCCATGTTTGGAGGCTGGTCTGAACTCAAGTTTTCAGTGCTGTTACTGACAGTCTGTCATTGACTTTAAACCTTCTTTGTTTTGGCATTTTCACAACAACCTGTTGCAAAACTCTTCCTTTTGTAAGAAGTTTTATATTTTACAGGAAATTTAGAAATTAAAAAGGTGACTCTGATAATTTTGTGTAATGGTGGGAAGTGGGCAAAACACAAATCAGGACTTTTTGTCAGTGATACAGAGCATTTAACTCTGACGTTTTACAAAATACAATACAAAGACTTGAAGTTAATTACACCGCAACCCCGCTATAGCAAACTCCTTGGGGGACGTCCAAATAGTTCGTTATACCAAAAGGTTCGTAATACTGAAATGGACCCACTTGTCACACAAGACACTCACCCTGTATGTGAACTTTTAGGCACATTCTCCTCATCACAAATTTCTCCTTCTGAGTCACTATCGCAGTCCACTGAGTTAAAGAATCATGAACAAGGTGATGATTTCTTCATCTGTTATGGAAACGATGGAGGTTACCAAATTTTTTCTTGTCTCATTCTATCTCACTGTTCATTTCTCAGCTGGCTTTCTCTTTCTTGATCTCTCTCTCATCTTTTTCTGTAATATTTTTATAACATTCTTTCCTTCATATCAGTAATTATGTGTGTTGTGCTCAGGGCTGTAGCTCCTCCATGAATGTGTGTGTGTGGGTGTGCAATGGATCAAGATGATGCGATAAGCTTGATCAATAACGAGCTGATTGATCTGAATATCGGCTCATCTGGAGCTTGTTTACAAACATATTCCATCATTTATAATTCTTTTAACTCGCTCCAGTGGAGCACCTGCTTCCCTTCTCACACTGCTCCAACTGTGTGTGAGAGAGAGAGAGAGAGAGAGAGAGAGAGAGAGATTTGTATTGGATTTCAGTGTTTCTGCTGTATGAACAGAGTGTATTTGAGTATTATAGTGTAATTAGAAGTTTTAGAGTCTCAGTGTTTAAATAACAAATAAAATCCTGGAAGATTATGTTTGATGACCACACACACACACACACACACACAGAAAGAGAGAGAGAGAGATGTGTGTTTAGTAATTTAGTGATGCATGTGGTGTATTGAGGGTTTGGAGTGAATCTCCATCGTTATTAGAATTTTTCTTTAATTTTTTTGGGTTTAAGATCAAAAGATGAAAACAAGATGATAGATGAGAATTTCAGCTTTCATTTCCTGATATTTACATCTCGATGTGAAAAACAACTGAGAACATGGCACCTTTTGTTTGATCCCACCCATTCTTCAAGTGATCAGAAACACTGGACCATGTGACTGACAGGTGTTTCTTGTTGCCCAGGTGTGTCCTGTTAGATTGACTGTTGAAATTATTAATAACTCTGAATGTCTCCTCGGTTTGAATCCAGGGTTTCACTTGTAAAGACTGCATTTGTTGTTCAAAAGAATAAACCAACATGAAGAGCAGAGAGCTGTCCGTGGGAGAAAAGCAAGCCATTTTGAAGCTGAGAAAAGAGAGGAAGTCCATCAGAACCACTGCACAGACACTGCACAAAGCCAAAATAACAATTTGGAATGTCATGCAAAAGAAAGAAACCAGTGGGGTTCTAACAACCAGAACAGGAATCAACCAACAACCATGGAGCAGGTCAGTGAGGGAAAACAACACCAGTGTATGACAGAAACATTGTAAGAGCTGTCAAGAAAAACCTCAAAACCACAGTCAGTGACATCACCAACAACTTCCACAGGGCAGCGCTGAAAGTATCACAAACCACCATTCAAAGTCTACAGAAATGTTTTGTCTGTCAATTTACAGAGAAATGCATCCAGTCTCAATGGGAGGAGCTTCATCATGCAGCAAGACAACAACCCAAAACACACTGCAACACAACACAGGACTTCATCATGGGGACAGAGGAAGGCTTTAGACTCGACGAGTCAATCAGCAGACCTGAACCCACCTGAGCAGCATTTCACCTCCTGAAGAGGAGACTGAAGGGAGAAACCCACCCCCAACAAACAACTGCAGTGTCTTACAAAAGTATTCATCTCCCTTGGTGTTTGTCATGTTTTGTCGCATTACAAGCTGGAATTAAAATTTATTTTTTGGGGTTAGCACCATTTGATTTACACAACATGCCTACAACTTTAAAGGTGAAAATTGTTATTTTATTGTGACACAAGCAATAATTAAGATGAAAAAAAAAACAAATATCTGGAGTGTGCATAGGTATTCACCCCCCAAAGTCAATATTTTGTAGAGCCACCTTCAGCTGCAATTACAGCTGCAAGTCTCTTGGGGTATGTCTATTAAATTAGCACATCTAGCCACTGGGATTTTTGCCCATTCCTCAAGACAAAACTGCTCCAACTCCTTCAAGTTAGATGGGCTGCATTGGTGTACAGCAATCTTCAAGTTATGCCACAGATTCTCAATTGGATTGAAGTCTGGGCTTTGATTAGGCCTTTTCAAGACATTTAAAGGTTTCCCTTTAAACCACTCCAGTGTAGCTTTAGCAGCATGTTTGGGGTCATTGTCCTGCTGGAACGTGAACCTTCAACCCAGTCTCAAACCTCTGGCCAACTCAAACAGGTTTTCCTCCAAACTTGCTCTGTATTTAGTGCCATCCATCTTTTCTTCAGTCCTGCCAGCTTTCCTGTCCCTGCAGATGAAAATTATCCCCACAGCATGATCCTGCCACCACCACTGTAGGAATGGTGTTCTCAGGGTGTTGGGTTTGTGCCACACGTGGCATTTCCCATCATGGCAAAAAAAAAAAAAAAAATCAGTTTTAGGCTCATTTGACCAGAGAATCTTCTTCCATGTGTTTGGGGAGTCTTACACATGCTGTTGGGCAAACTCAAAATGCATTTTCTTAAGCAGTGGCTTTTTTTCTGGCCACTCTTCCATAAAGCCCCACTCTGGAGTGTACTGCTTAAAGTGGTCCTATGGACAGATACTCCCATCTCTGCTGTGGCTCTGTGACCTCCTTCAGTGTTATCTTTGGTGTCTTTGTTACATCTCTGATTAATGCCCTCCTTATCTGGTCTGTGAGTTTTGGTGGGCGGCCTTCTATTGTCAGGTTTGTAGTGGTAACATGTTCTTTCCATTTTGCTGTAATGGATTTAATGGTGCTCCTTGGGATATTCAAAGTTTGGTATTATTTTTTTTATAACCCAACCCTGATCTATATTTCTCCGCATCTTTGTCTCCGACCTGTTTGGAGGCTCCTTGGTCTTCATGTCGCTTGCTTAGTGTCACACTTCCAGGCTCACCCTCCATCTGCCCCAACACTCAGGACTCCATTTCCCATAATCCCCCTCACACCCCAGTCACTACAATGTGCACTCCATCAGCCAACTCAGAACCACTTCCTAGGAGTGGTTCCCCGAGTTCTAATCACCATCACCTGTACCTTTTTGTTTACATCTGTATTTATACCCCTTTGTTTGTTTTGTTCTTTGCACAGTATTGCCTCTACTTTTCGTGAGCCGACTGAGTGTTATTGTACTGATTGTTTACCTGTGTATGACCCTTTTTGCCTTCCATTTTTTCTCGTTTTGCCTCGCCCTTGTATTTTGATTGCCCGTTTATCTTGATTCCCGGTTTCTTGATTCTCGCCTGTTTTCTGATTATGATTTGCCTAGCCCTTGTGTTTATATTGCCCGTGTCTACTGATTCCCGGGTCTTGGACTATTGCCTGTTTCCTGACCACGATTTGTCTTGCCCTCATTACTGTTTTGGATCTCTTGGTATTGACCTGGCCTGGCTTTTGTACATTGTCTTTGATTCACTGTTCTCAATAAAACCTTGAGTTTATTTATCATCTGCGAGCATCTGGTCTGTCACAGCCGCATTACAGAATACTGTGTCATCATGCAGACAGCGGATTACACAGAGCTACAGGTAGTGCTTAGCAGCCAATGACAGATAAGGACAGATGCTTGGACAACATCACCAGTGTTTTCACTCCATGACTCAGTCCATCCAGATTCTCACGCAACAGCAAGGTGAGTAGCAAAAGCAGTTGGTACAAGTTGTTGAAAGCATGAGGGAAATCACCATCCAACTCCAATAACTCAGCTCCTCTGGCTTGCCTATTGTTACCAACCAAGCTGCTCCCTCCACGGCTGTTACCAGTTCGTTTGCTGTCAGTAAACCAGACAAATTTGATGTCTTATCTAGTCAGTGTAAAGGGTTTTTGTTACAGTGCTTTATATTTTTCACAAATTCCCCTCCAAGCTCTGACAAGACTCATATTTATTTTATGATTTTTCACCTTATGGGCAAGGCCTTAAATTGGGCTGCTGCAGTTTGGCCCATAGTCCAATCCAACACCTACGACCACTTTGTTAGATAATTTAAAGCAGTTTTCGATCATGCCAATGAGGGCCGTTCTCAAGGGGAATTACTCACCTGACTATGTCAGGGTAATCGCTCAGTTTCTGATTACGCTTTGGGATTTTGCACTCTTGCAGCAGGGAGTAGTTGGAATGAGCCTGCATTACTAGTGACATTTTGCAACGGACTGAACTCCGACATCCTAGCAGAAATGGCTTGTAAGTACAACAGTCTTTCACTAGAAAAGCTGATTTCATTGGCCATTCACGTAGACCAACTGAAACATGGGAGGGGTCCTCGTAAATCTCCTATGGTTCCAGCAGCTGTATTGACCCCTCGCTACTTGTATCCACCAATGACTCAGATTCGTGAGGATCCAGAATCCCCAGAACCTATGCAGTATGACATGTTTCATTTGTCTGCAGAGGAGAGGCACTCACATCTCCATGAAGGGTTGTGTCTCTATTGCGGAACTGCCAGTCACCTTCTACACGACTGTCAAATTCGTTGACACAAAACTCCACCGCCAACCCTGGGAAAGTGTGTGGAGTCTACTCCATGTGCTAATGTGGTGAGTACACCCACTAAGGGGTTGATCTCCAAGTCCTTTCTCCTACCCATGACAGTTAATTGCCCTCAGTCTGTCTTTGTGTTCTCAGCATTAATTGATTCCGGAGCTGAAGGGGACTTTATTCACGCTGAGCTGGTGGAGCAACTCCAGGTTCCTGTGGAGCCACTGGAAACACCGCTGAGATTTACTGCTATCGATGGGGATCCCGTGGGAGAGAGACTTGTTAACCAGGTCATGAAATCCATCAGTATGACTGTCAGTGCTTTACATTCAGAAGAGATCCATTTTTTTGTCATGAATTCTTGTGAGTATGCTATCATTTTAGCTTTGCCCTGGCTTCAAAAACATAACCCCATCATATCTGGGTCCAATAAAGAAATACTCTCGTGGTCCAGTTACTGTTATAACAACTGTCTAGCACTTTCCACAGCTATGGTATCGTCAACGACTATAGAAAGCCCCACTGCTAATGTTGTAGTTTCCGTTCCCCCCGAATACAGTGACCTGTTAGAAGTATTTAGCAAGAAAAGTGCTACCAAACTTCCCCCTCACAGAGGATATGACTGTTTCATTGAGTTAATAAATGATGCTATCCCAATTAAGTCTAGGATTTATCCACTCACTCAAGTGGAGGAGAGAGCGATGGAGGAGTATGTTCAGGAGGCTTTAGAACAGGGTTTCATCCATACTTCTACATCTCCCACAGCTGCAGGGTTCTTTTTCGTCAACAAGAAGGATGGGGGACTTAGGCCCTGCAGTGATTATTGTGGGCTAAATCAAATCACATAATCTTATTCTTACCCATTGCCTTTAGTCCCCGTAGCATTAGAACAACTTCACAGAGCATCTATATTCACAAAACTTGACTTACAAAGCACATACAATTTAGTCCGCATAAAGGAAGGTGATGACTGGAAAACTGCATTTCTTACAACTTGGGGGCATTATGAGTACTTAGTAATGTCCTTCGGGTTGCGTAATGCTCTGTCCATCCATATTCCAGGTGTTCATAAATGATGTCCTCAGGGATATGCTTGGCCAATATGTTATTGCCTACATTGATGACATCTTGATTTAGTCCCCTAATCTTGAAACTCATATTCATCATATTCATTCTGTCCTTACATGTCTGCTTGAAAACCAGCTATATGTTAAAGGGGAGAAGTGTGAATTTCATTTCCCATCTACTTCTTTCCTAGGCTACATCATCAGTCTGGAGGGTGTTGTTATGGATGATAAGAAGGTAGAAGCCATAACTAATTGGCCCGTCCCTACTTCCATAAAGGAACTCCAGTGATGTCTTGGGTTTGCTCATTTCTACCACCATTTTATTCACAATTTCAGTAGCCTAGCAGCTCCTCTTACCACCTTATTAAAGGGAAATGCCAAAAAACTCTCATGGACTCCCCGGGGACAGGAAGCATTCAAATCCCTCAAGGTAGCCTTCACCTCTGCCCCCATTCTGAAGCATTCTGATCCCACTCAGCCTTTCATGGTGGAGGTAGATGCCTCTGAGGTAGGCACTGGAGCTGTGCTGTCCCAACGCATAGGTGATCCCTGTAAACTGCATCCAATAGTCTTCTACTCCCATAAACTGACCCCTGCTGAACGCAATTATGGTATAGGAGATAGATAATTGCTGGCCATGAAACTAGCCTTTGAAGAATGGCAACATTGGCTAGAGGGAGCTGTGCATCCCCTCCTAGTCTTAACCAATCATAAAAACCTTGAATATTTACAGTCAGCTAAATGGCTCAACCCCTGTGGTCCCTATTCTTCTCTTGATTTAAATTTTCCATTTCTTATCATCCTGGTTCCTGTAATACTAAAGCAGATGCCCTTTCTCATATATATCCCAGTCCCGAGTCCTCCCCGGAGATTGTTAATATATTACCCCCATTAGTTGTGGTCACCCCATTAGATGGGAGATAGATGAAGAGATTGACCAGGAACTATCTGTCACTCCAGCCCCTGATTCTTGCTCCGTAGGAAGGAAGTATTTGCCCACTCAAGGCAGGGACAAATTAATTATGTGGGCCCACTCCTCTTTGACTTCTGGCCATCTGAGAGAGACATGTATACACCAGTTATTGTCTTGCAGATATCAGTGGGAAAATATGCTGTCAGATATCCATAGATTTGTCTCCTCGTGCACCACCTGTTCCAAGTGCGAAACACCAAAAACTCTCCCTGCTGGTAAACTCATGCCCTTGCCTGTCCCTTCTCATCCATGGCCAGATGTAGTGGTAGACTTCATTACTGACTTTCCCCCCTCAGAACTATACAGTCATTCTGACCATTGTTGACGGGTTCTCATGACGAGTTAGATTTATCCCCTTCATTTGCCTGCCTACAGTCTTTCAGACAGCTGAAGCCCTGTTTAACTATGTGTTCCATATATTTGGTATTCCAGAGGATATAGTATCAGAATAAAGGCTTCAATTCACCTCTCATGTATGGTCAACATTCTTTGAGAGACTGGGAGTTAACATCAGTCTCACCTCCAGCTACCATCCCTAGTCTAATGGTCAATGTGAAAGGGTCAACCAAGAACTGGGAAAGTTTTTGAGATTGTACTGTCATGATAATCAAGCCAACTGGTCAAAATATTTGCCCTGGACAGAAATGGCACAAAATTAATTTATCAGCTCTGCTACAGGGTTAACACCCTTTCAATGTATGCTGGGTTACCAAGCCCCCTTAATGCCATGGTCTGCCACACCCTCTGACAACCCGGCCATTGACAGTTGGATGCAACAGAGTGAGCAGGTCTGAGAACAGACCCACCAGCAGATCGAAAACATCCTCCACCAAAACAAGATGCTGGTGGATTGTCATGGGGAGACACACCTACCTACCTCCCTGGGGACCAAGTGTGGCTGTCAACCCGGGACTTCAGGTTTCCTGAGGGAAGTAGGAAATTATTGCCCAAATACATTGTTCCATTTAAGATTCTCCAGAGAATTAATGAGGTTATGTACAAATTAGATCTGCCTGTGCAGTACCATGTTTCCAACTCATTTCATGTATCTCTCTTTAAACCTGTTGTCTCAGGTCTGTTGGACAAGGCCACACCTGATGTCACACCCCCACCTCCGGTGTATGTAGAAGGCACCCTGGTGTATGCTGTTCATGGGTTGCTGGACTCCAGAAGGAGAGGAGGGACTCTGCAGTACCTAGTGGACTGGAAGGGATATGAGCCCGAGGAGCATAGCTGGGTTTCCATACATGATGTCCTGGATCTGGGGTTGGTGGAAGAGTTCCATCAGCATCATCCAGAGAAGCCCGCACCTCAGCCTAGGGACTGTCCCAGGCACCGTGTGTCCAGCCCTCCCGGCAGTCTGCACAACGATGGTTCCAGAGGTCTTCTGCGGTGATGGCCCTCTGTCCAGCACCGCGGCAGTTCTGATGGCTTGCTCAGGAGTGTTTCTGGCAGCGTGGGTGGTGGTCATCATGGTTGTCCTTGTCCCTCGGCCTCCTTGGACTCCTTGGGGGGGGTACTGTCATGCTTCCAGGCTCACCCTCCATCTGCCCCAACACTTAGGACTCTGTGGCGGGGGGGCGTGGTCAGGCATCTGTCTGTGACCGGAGGGCGGAGTCAGGGAAGGTAAGTGGCAGATTCATTTCACCTG
>JAPEKL010000022.1:24514314-24524632 GCA_028877455.1 Bagre pinnimaculatus | reverse complement strand
ACAGAGTCACCCAACTTCACAAATTGTGTCCTGTTGCTCAAATAACTTTTTATCCAATTTAATACAACTCCCCTTATCCCATATTGTTCCATCTTATTAATTAATATATCATGATTAATAGCATCAAAAGCTGTTTGAAGATCAATAAATATCAATAACAATAAATAAATATTAATAATTTATTATTAATTGAACTGATTAAATAAAAAATGAATGGTGATTATTATTAGACTGTGCAATCTCTTAGTTTTTCATCGCTGTAATTGGATTATTTAGACAGCAGAGGGGGCAATAATGTACAGTAGCAGGAAAACATGTGACTTCACCATAGGTGGAAGTAACACAGCTCTAATACCACGAAAACACTAAAAACATGTAAAATGTGAAAAAGCTGCTGTGTGACTGACTGACTGTACAAATAGATTTAACAAGAAATTTGAGCTCTTTTTTTACATGCTGCTGAAAGATAAAGGAAACAGAAGCAAATGAAGTCAGAACAAATGTTCAAAAAGTTTATTATGAAAAGGAATATTTGTTACCTTTTTTATTTAAAAAATGAATATTTTAGTTAATAGACTATTATATTTTACTCCAATCTTTACAAATGTGGGGAAATAATTACTGTTGTTGTTTCAAAAAATAAACTGTAAAATTTTATTTAATTTAACAAAAGGAATATGTAAGTTGATAAAGAATAGGAGAATAAAAGTTTCATTTTTGGTAATAGAATTTTTCATTGTACTTTTTTTAAATATCATGAATTGTGTGAATCACTATATGCCAAAATAATAATAATAATAATAATAATAATAATAATAATAATAATAATAATAATAGTAGTAGTAGTAGTAGTAGCAGTAGTAGTAGTGAGAAGAAGAAGAATGGAATTGTATGCTTCAATAATATCAGCAAAAATAACTCTGTAAGGAACTCTGTAAAAAATAAATAAAACTGATAAATTTATCAATAAAAAATTTTATACAGTTGACTAAATGAAATTCTGAACATTGGTTACATTTCAATTGTATATTGTCATGGCCCTCTGGGCTATGCCTCTTTTCTGTAAGCCGTGTTGTGCATTTTCTTGTTGATTTCCTGCAGGTGCGCTGCTGCAGGGAAGGAAGCAATCAGCCCAATAGGATGCACTGGGCGTGCAGGTGTATCCAGACTTTATCAACGTGGCTACTCCTCTCGTCTTGAGGGGATGTGATGGCAGAGATCTGTTCGTGAATGCCTGTGAGAGACTGTTGGGGGGACGACTTGATGCTTTGGCTTTGCATTGTTCTAATAGACTTTTTGGGATAGACTTTGAGCTTGAATTTTGGACTGTTGCTCTTCTGTAAAATAAATTTTATTTGGTGAAACTCTCCTCCATCGCCTCACCCCTTTAATTGGTTATACTCACTTGCAAGCGTAACAATGTAAATCTGTTCTGTATGTGTGTGTGGCCTTGACTACCTCACTGCCTGCTTATGTATAAGTGTTTTACAACAATTATAATAAAAATTGTCCTTTATGATTTAAAAAGTGTTCTGCAGAAGTGCCCACTTCGCTGAGCCCTACACTGTGTGTGTGTGTGTGTGTGTGTGTGTATAGAGTCAGAAACAGAAGCTGTGTGTTCGTGTGTAATCTCGCAGTGAGGATGTGACATTTATCTCGGAGTGAAACGGATCTGTAAGTGAAAATTAAACTCGTGCGTGAATTAAACACTGGTGGCCTTGTTGCCTAGCAACGGCCCATTTAAGAGCTTATGAGCTTTTTATTCTCATTTTATTTATTTAATTTTTTTCAAGGGCTGAGCTTAAGATTCGAAGTTAATTGGTAGTTAATGTGGTCGACAGTCCAACAGTCATTTGAGGAGTGTGTGTATGTCTCTCTCTTTCTCTCTCTGTCTGTCTGTCTGTCTGTGTCTCACTTTGTGTGTTGCTGTGTGTACATCTCTTTCTCTGTGTATGTGTCTCTGTCTGTCTGTCTGTCTGTCTGTCTCTCTCTCTGTCTCTCTCTCTCTCTCTCTCTGTCTGTCTGTCTCTCTCTCTCTCTCTCTGTATCTGTCTTTGTGTATGTCTCTCTCTCTGTCTGTGTGTGTCTGTCTCTCTGTTGCTATGTGTGTATGTGTGTGTCTGTCTCTCTGTTGCTATGTGTGTGTGTGTGTGTCTCTCTCTGTCTCTCTGTTGCTATGTGTGTATGTGTGTGTCTCTCTCTGTGTCTGTTTGCCTCTCTCTCTCTCTGTTGCTGTGTGTGTGTCTCTCTCTGTTCGTGTCTGTCTGCCTCTCTCTCTGTTGCTGTGTGCGTGTGTCTGTCTCTCTGTTGCTCTGTGTGTGTGTGTGTGTCTGTCTCTTTCTCTCTGTCTCTCTCTCTCTCTGTGTCTGTCTGCGTGTGTATGTCTGTCTCTCTGTCTGTCTGTCTGTCTCTCTCTGTCTCTCTGTTGCTGTGTATGTGTCTCTCTCTCTGTCTGTCTGTCTGCCTCTCTCTCTCTTTCTGTTGCTGTGTGCGTGTCTGTGTGTCTGTCTCTCTGTTGCTGTCTTTGTCTCTCTGTCTCTCACTCTGTGTGTCTGTGTGTGTCTATCTCTCTCTCTCTATGTACGTGTGTCTCTCTCTCTCTCTGTGTCTGTCTCTCTCTCTCTCTGTGTCTGTCTCTCTCTCTCTCTCTCTGTGTCTCTCTGTGTCTGTCTCTCTCTCTCTCTCTGTCTCTCTCTCTCTCTCTCTGTGTATGTTTGTCTGTCTGTCTGTCTCTCTCTCTCTCTGTGTGTGTATGTTTGTCTGTCTGTCTCTCTCTCTCTCTCTCTGTCTGTTGCATGCTGGGAGCATGTGAGTGAGTGCATGAGGATTCACTGTGAGAGCACAATTGTTTGGGGTTTATCCCTTTCTTTTTTCATACTTTATTTCTTGCTTTTTTCTTGCTTTAAGCATTAAAATAACTTTTAGTTTAGCGTTATTTAAGAATTTGTGTTAATTGTTGATTTAGTTTTGTTAGGAGGGAAGTGGTGATGTGGCGGGGTGTAGGGATGGCATCTCACCCGGTTGGGTGTTGGCCTCTCCTTTCACTCCACCACGGAATCAGGTGTGTCTCTGAAGCGGGATTGAGTGTGGAGGATGTGCTGCTTGCAGTCGGTAAGCAGGTCGGGTATGAAAACATCGCTTCGGCATCTAGGATGAATAAAGCAAGTAGTGATATTTTCTAAAGAGGAATGTCTGGTGAATCATCTTGTTGAGACCAGAGTGTGGATAAATGAAGTGTTTGTGCCAATTACGCCACTAGTTTCGCCCACAGTCAAAGTCACCATCTCCAGTGTTCCCCCTTTTATTCCGAACAGTGACATCGAGCACGAGCTCTCAAGGTTCAGGAAATTTGCCAGCACAATAAAAATTATTCCACTGGGCTGTAAGAACAAGGCACTGAAACATGTGCTGTCTTTTCAGCAGCAGGTCTTCATGTTCCTCGAGTCTCCAACATTAGATGTTTCTTTTCGTGTTTTGCACGGAAATAAATCTTACATGCTGTATGCGACTATGGGGAGCATGCAGTGTTTTGAATGGTGATTTCGGTCATAAAACGTTTGCATGCCCTCATAAAGCTCAGTCCTATGAGGGCGACGGGACCAGTGATGGTTCGGTTGTGGTCCAAAAGGGACCCGAAGAACTAAAGAAACAAATGAAGATTTCTGACTCGAGCGTCCTGGCTGCAGAAGGACCACCTGGACAAAAAAATCAGTGACAATAATGTTTCAATGGGAAACACAGGGGATAAAAATGAAACAGAAACTGATACACTAACTGAGGCACAGTCAGTGGAGCAGAACCCTGCAGTGGTGAATGATGGGGAAGGCACTGATCTGGGGTCAGATAGCAGGGCAGAGACCATCACTCCAGAGCCTGTTACAAACCTACCTGTCTTGGACACCACTGTACTGAACACCGGAGAGCTACTGGCAGAAGAAGGGGGTGATGAGGTAATGGGGAATGAGGATGCACGAAGCAGGAAGATGTAGCAGGACTTAATGCCAGTCTGGCAATATATGAGAGCGCATCCTCAGCCAAAGTCAACTGGGGAAAGAGTGAGGGACTCCTCACAGGTAGGTGGGAGAATACTGGACCACCACGAATACCAGGAGGCTTACAATGGGGAAAGCATGGGATGAAGTTCCTGGGTGTGTTTTTAGGGACAGAAGATTTTAAGAAAAAGAATTGGGAGGGCATGCTGGAGAAGGTGGTTGCCAAGCTGTCAAAATGGAATTGGGTATCATCCCAGTTGTCCTATATGGGGAAGGTCTTGGTGACAAACAACCTGGCTGCCTCCACCCTATGGCACAAACTTGGCATCCTGGAATCACCTGTGGATCTCATACACGAAATGCAGAGGAGACTGGTGAACTTTTTCTGGTCAGGCCAACACTGGACTAGGGCACCAGTGCTTTATTTACCAGTACAAGAAGGGGGACAAGGCCTGATCGACATACACAGCTGGAATTCCACTTTCTGGCTTCAGGCAGCGCAGAAGCTGCTATACAACGAAGTTGCAATGTGGAAAAAAAAACAGTGAGCACATTTCTGAGGAAAGTGGAGGGCCTTGGCTACACCCAGCAGCTGCTCCTGTTGAACACACAGCAGATGGAGTTGGGGAGCCTTCCCAAGTTCTACCAGTCAATGCTGCAAACATGGGAGCAGGTGTTTACAGTTCACAGGAGTCTCTCTCAGCCAGAGAAATGCATTCTCAGAGAGCCTCTGATGTATAATCCATGGATTTCATCAAGACTGCTGAACTCCGCAAGCATACAGGCATCCCTGCGGAGGAGCGGGTGCACAACACTGGCTCAGCTGAGAGAGGGCGATGGGTGGAAATCGGTGGCCTTCATAAAAAAAATGTCACTGGCTTATGGTCCCCTCACCTAGTAGAAAAATTTATCAATGAACTCCAAGAGGTGCTGCCTGAGGGCTGCAGAGGAGCCTTAAGGAGGCCTGACACAGAGATGAGTGAGCAGAGCAATGATTGCCCACCCTTCACTGTTTAAGCAGCTGTGGAACAACCACAGGAAGAGGATGGGGACATGCTCCTCTCTTTTCAAACTCCGGTGCTGGTGAACTTCAAGAGCCTATCCAAGAAGGCAATCTACACTACTTGTGTAAAAGTGACACACCAGACAGCACTGAGAGGGTTGAAGGCCTCGGGGTGGTCAGGTTTGTTTGGCCCAGACTTCTCCATGAAAGGATGCTGGTGGGCCCTGTACAAACCCCCCCATAGAGAAAGGAACTGCTGATCTACAATGGAGAGTGATCTACAAAGCCATAGCTACAAACAGACATGTGGCACACCTGAATACAGCAGTAGCAAGGGAGTGTTCCTTCTGTGGTCAAGATGAAGATGTAGAGCACCTGTTCCTGAACTGCAGTTGGGTAGAGAACTTGTTTAGACTGTTGAAGGTGTGGTTTAGGGACCTAGGGGAGGAGTTCTCACCCGAAATGTTTATAGGTGTCAGTAAACCCGCTGAGAATGAGCAGACTACAAACATAGACACTCCGGACTACAACTCCCAGAACACACAGTGCCCTCTGTCTCCTGCCAACTGAATCACAGCTGGGACGCATTTCCTCAATCACCTGTCCCTCCATATAAGCCCAAGTCACAAACACACCATAGCAAAGTATCGTCCTGATTCTCCAGTTCATACCAAGGCTTGTATCTTTCTGACTGTTTCTCTGATTCTTGACCCTTGCTATTTCCTCCTCGTTTTCTCACTCTTTGTCTCTCCTACATAAAGTTGTTTGCTGATCACCCAATCCTCGCTAGTTTACCAACACCAATTCCAGTCCCTCGATTTGGCTTGGTTGACTCTTTGCAATCTGTCTTCCTCCGCAAATACATCTGTAAGTGCCTGTGCTCTCACAGGATACTTCGCCAGCCTGGATGTAGTGGAGGATTCAAAACAGACTGCTCTCAACACACAGGGGCGTTTGCTGGGAGAGCATCAACAGGTGCTTGCCGATCTTAGCACCAGAATAACACAGCTCGCAACTGTGATGTCGCAGGCCCTCCTAGTGCACCCCAAGTCTCCTCCTAGTCCGGCGTTGCAACTCCCCATGCCGGAGAAGTTTGCTAGAGACACCACCACATGTAAACGTTTTTTTTATTGCAATGTTCTTTGTATTTCACCACCATGCCCAACTTATCAGATGAGCACAAAATTACTAAGTTTCTGTCTCTCCTCACTGATAAAGCACTCCACTGGGCTACAGCTGTCTGGAACAGAGGAGGTGAACAAATGAAATCCTACGAATGGTTTCTCTCCCTATTCAAGAGGATGTTTGATCATGAACCTGAGGGGATAGAGGTTGGAGAGAACCTACTCACCAGTTCTCAGGGTACTCGAAGTGTCGCTGAGTATGCCTTGGACTTCAGGACGCTAGCAGCCACCAGCGGACGGAATGATCCAGCTCTGAAAGCCATCTTTTGCCAAGGATTATGTCCCGAGATTATCAGTGAACTGGCATGTAGGGATGAGAACCTCTCGCTGGACGCCCTCATAGACCTGGCGATTCGACTTGACCAACTCTTAAAACACCAACCCTCTCTCCACCATAGTGCCAAGCCTGCTCCACTGCCAGAGGAAAACTCGCCTATGGAGGTCTCCCACACAAGATTAACCCCTGCTGAGCATGCCAGATGGTGCAAGGAGGGGTTATGCTTCTACTGTGGGAGCTCCAAAAATAGTATTCGGCACTGTCTGATCCAACCAGCCCGGGAAACCCCAGCAGAGAAACCTGTCCGAGCTACAAGTCTGGGGAGAGAGCTCAACTCGAAATCCTTCAAGATTCCAGTCTTACTAAAGGTAGCATCCTCCACTCATGTCCTGTCTGCTTTCATTGATTCAGGAGCAGAGGTCAACTTTATCAGTAAGACCATCATGCAGAAGCTCAACCTGCCAGTCACCCCTCTGCACAGTGCACTTAGCATCAGGACCATCGATGGAGAACCCATAGGTGACAGGCTGGTCACTTCACGTACTCAACCAGTACAGATACAGGTGGGAGTAATGCATAAGGAACTCATCTCACTCTATGTAACGACAACTGTTTGTCATGATATTATTTTAGGATATCCCTGGCTACAACTCCATGACCCTCTCATCTCTTGGCAAAGCAAAGAAATCCTCCATTGGTCACCCACATGTTTTCAGAGCTGTCTTTCTCATCCCCAGTTACAGGTGTCCTCCACCTCTGTAGAAAGTCCTCTACCGGACTCCATGGACAACATTCCTGATTGCTACCGGGATCTTTCCAAAGCTTTCAGTAAGGGGAAGGCGTGTGGGTTACTGCCACACCAGCCATACAACTGCCATTGATCTACTACCAGGTACGGCTCTGCCCCAAGGTTGTATCTATCCCCTATTCCAAAAAGAACACACTGCCATGGATGAATACATTCAGGAGGCTCTCAAGCAGGGGTATATCCGCCCATCCAAATCTCCCGCATCTGCAGGCTTCTTCTTTGTGGAGAAACAAGGGGGCGAAGTGAGGCCCTGCATTGATTACAGAGGCCTAAATGAAGTCACTGTCAAATACGCTTATCCTCTTCCCTTGGTGCCAGCAGCTCTGGAACAACTTCAATCCACAAAGTTCTTTTCCAAGCTTGATCTGCACAGTGCATATAATCTGATCCGGATTAAAAGGGGCGATGAGTGGAAAACTGCTTTCAGCACGGCCACCGGTCACTTTGAATACCGGGTCATGCCGTATGGCCTTTCTTCGGCACCCAGCGTGTTCCAAAGCTTCATCAATGATGTGTTACGGGACATGCTGGGCAAGTATGTCATCGCCTACATTGACAACATTCTGATATATTCCTCAGACATCCACGTCAGGCCAGGTGGACATTATTCTTCACACACTTTGACTTTACATCTCTTTCCATCCAGGTTCCAAGAACGCCAAGGTGGATGCTTTGTCCAGGGCATTCGGGCCTTCCCACTAGGACACAGGGTCACATCCCATCATTCCACCACAGCACTTTGTGCAATCCATCACGTGGGACCTGGACAATGAAATACACCAGTCATAGCCGCAAACACAGCCCATTCACCTCCAACCTGGTCTTCTCTATGTGCCAACGCATCTACACAGCAGACTCATCACTTGGGTGCACACATCTCCTGCCACTGGTCATCCGAATAGCCAACGCACTCACCAGATGTTAAAGAATAGGTACTGGTGGGAGAATATGCTTTCTGCGATCAACCAGTTCATCTCCTCCTGCTCCAAGTGCACTCAGGCCAAGGTTCCATGAGCTCCTCCCACTGGCAAACTATGTCCTCTACCTATCCCACAAAGACCTTGGTCACACCTTGTGATCAACTTCATCACAGACCTCCCATCCTCTCAAAACAACACCACAATAATGGTAACCATTGATCGATTCTTGAAAGCCTTGAAACTCATTCCATTGCCAGGTATCCCCACAGCCTCTCAGACAGCAGAGCTATTATTCCAGCAGGTCTTCAGGTATTATGGCATTCCTGAAGATATAGTTATTGATCGGGGACCCCAATTCATCTCAAAGTTCTGGTCAAGCTTTATGGAAAAATTGTGAGATCTAGTTATCACCCCCAGTCCAATGGCCAAGTGGAGAGAGCAAACCAAGAGATTGACTGCTTTCTAAGGATCTATTGCATGCACAACCAGGGGGTCTGGGCACACTTCCTGCCCTGGGCCAAGTATGCACAAAACTCGCTAAAACATTCTGCCACCCAACTGATACCATTTCAGTGCATACTCGGCTACCAACCACCCTTGTTCCCCAGGACAATACACCCAGCCAGATGCAGGCCATTGATGACTGGTTCAAGCTCAGTCAAGCCATCTGGGAGGAAGCTCACCAATGGCTAGAATCAGTCTGTGCCAAGTACAAGGTATATGTAGTTAAGCATAGAGGAGAGACTCCCAATTTCCTTCCGGGTGACAGAGTATAGGTGGCCACTAAGAACCTACGAGAAACCAACACCTGTAGAAAACTCCAGCCACACTACATTGGGCCATTCAAAGTTTTATGCCGTATCAATGAAGTTTCTAACCATCTTGAAGTTTCCCCTCACAGCCAAGTGTCTCCCACATTCCACGTCTCAAACCTGCCATCTCGGAGCCCCTTGCCAGCAACAGACCAACCCAAAAACACCCTTCACTGAGCCTAGAGGAGGAGCCCATCTACTAGGTCAACAAGATCCTCGACTCACGACGAAGAGGAGGCCAAGTTGAGTACCTGGTAGACTGGGAAGGGTAGGGATCTGAGGAACACAGCTGGATCAAGTCCAAGGACATCCTCGATCCCCTTCTGAAGCAAGAATTCCATGCCCAGCACCCTAGCAAACCATCACTCAGAGGTAGAGGCCATCCCAGAAAGAATGTAGCTCCCAGAGGTAGCTCCTCAGGGGGGGCTCTATCAGTAAACCCACTGAGAATGAGCAGACTACAAACATGGACACTCCGGACTATAACTCCCAGAACACACAGCGCCCTCTGTCTCCCGCCTACTGAATCACAGCTGGCATGCATTTCCTCAATCACCTGTCCCTCCATATAAGCCCAAGTCACAAACACACCATTGTGAAGTATTATTCTGATTTTCCAGTTCGTACCAAGCTTTGTATCTTTCTGACTGTTTCTCTGATTTTTAACCCTTACTATTTCCTCCTCATTTTCTCACTCTTTGTCTCTCCTACGTAGCATTGTTTGCCGATTGCCCAATCCTCACTAGTTTACTGACACCTCCAGTCCCTCGATTTGGCTTGGTTGACTCTCTGCAATCTGTCTTCCTCCGCACATACATCTGTAAGTGCCTGCACTCTCACAATAGAAGGGCCTAAATATAGTGTCGCTAAGAAGGGAAAAGTTTGTTTATTGAATTTTTGTATCAGGCTTGGCAAAAATGGCTATCTGGAAACTTATTATTCTTATTATGGTTTGATTAATGATGTGCAAAAGTTTTGTGCAATATGGGGAATATCGGATGTCCTTTGTCGGATAAATGAAGATGGTCAGCTGATTTTTAATTTTTAATGACTGGTAATGATTCTAATTCTTATGACTTACTGTCCTTATAGGTTTTTTTTTGTCTTACTATTTATGGAAATGTACAGAATTGTTTTTGTTTTTATCTTGTTTTTATTGTTTTATCTAGTTGTCTTTTATATTTGGTTGTTTGTCCCTTTTTAGGATCTTTTAGAAACAGTATATATTTATTAACTTGTTAAATTGGGTGGCATGGTGGTGTAGTGGTTAGTGCTGTCGCCTCACAGCAAGAAGGTCCGGGTTCGAGCCCCGTGGCCGACGA
>JAPEKL010000022.1:22056556-22068165 GCA_028877455.1 Bagre pinnimaculatus | reverse complement strand
TATCTATCTATCTATCTATCTATCTATCTATCTATCTATCTATCTATCTATCTATCTATCTATCTGCCCATCTATCTATCTATCTATCTGTCTGTCTGCCCATCTATCTCTCTGTCCATATGTCTTTGTCTACATCTATCTATCTATCTATCTATCTATCTATCTATCTATCTATCTATCTATCTGTCTGTCCATCTGTCTCTTTGTCTGTCTACATCTATCTATCTATCTATCTATCTATCTATCTGTCTGTCTGTCTTTTGATGTCGGAGCTTCCCGTGACGTCACTCCTCGCCCCGCTCTCTCTAGACTCGGTGCGCCTCCGCCGCGTGTGCGGGAATCTGGAGTTGGCGGTTGGCGCGTGCGGGCGTCGCGCTCCTGTTCTGTGTTGGTGCTGTAGGTGCGCGCGCGCTGACTGGAGGAGAAGAGAGGAGAGGAGGAGAAGAGGAGAGGAGGAGGAGTGTGGAGATGCAGTCGGACCCGCACGCGGACCATTCTCGGAGAGATGCTCGCGCGCTCAGAATTTAACTGAACGGCGAAAACTTTGAAGCGGCGGCCGCCTGCGCGCGCGGTGAGTGCGCCTCTCAGCCATACTGGTACTGAGTAATAATAATAATAATAATAATAATAATCAGTAGTAGTATTCTTTTGCGCGTGCACTGTTTTTCCTGTAAACCTGCTTGCATGGACATCAGCGGCGAACGAGCGCCATCGCCCGCGAGTGGGAGCACGAGCTCCGGCACGGCTGCGACTCCGGCTCGCGCTGAGGGAAACCCAGAGGCTCGGGTTGCCAGATTAGAAACACTTTTTATCCAGCAAAAAAATCCCCTTTTCCACACCAAAATATTCCTCTTATAAACAAACGAATGCCATTCCAAAATATAAATAGTGTTCCAAATGTAAAATACAACAAACCTTAGATTTAACCAACATGGCAACCCAGCTGCCGGTCACTCCACTGTAACCTGTATTTAAACTTCACAAGCCCGCATGCTTTCTTTTCTTTTCTTTAATGTTCTTTTTTCTCAAAACTAAAAAGCGCCTTCAGCAGAGCACAAAAGAGTTCCTTCAGTGCGCTTTATAGAGTTCTAAAGTTTGAGCTACATTGCAAACCAGACTACTTTCTTTTAATAGTGATTTCTTTCTTTCTTTCTTTTTTTGTTGAATCTTCGTGCCAGAGGGAAGTAGATCCGGTCTTTTGAGTCTGCAGTGAGGCGGAGGGATACAAAAAAAGTGCATACTAGTGTGCTAGGTAGAGTGCCAAGCGTTAAGTGGCGTACTATTTTGGGGGCATGCTACAGAGTAGAGAGCAGAGAAGGGTAGAGTAATGAGAGAGAGAGAGAGAGAGAGAGAGCATTAGTGCGAGCACGGTGAGAGAAGAAGAAGAAGAAGGGCTTCTTCTTGCTGCCATGTACAAACTGGGAATTTATAAACTCCATGAAAAACCACCAAACCAGAGGTGTTAGAGTCGGATCAGGTAGGAAAGACTTTAAAAGGAAAGAATTAACATGAGATATATTTTTTTTCCAGATGTTCAGAACTTCAGTGCGTAAAAGTTTTTGCCCCGTCGGATTTGTAATGACTGACTGCTTAGTTGGCACTGGGTGAAACTTGATCATGATCATTTAAAAAAAAAAAAGAGAGGGAGAGAGAGAGAGAGGGCGGGGGGATGTTTGTATTAGTAAATGTGTGATGTTTTGCTATGCTGGTTGAATGTATAAATGTTTAGGTAGATTCCTGCAGGCTTTGTTTGAACCCGCATCCGTGCATCTGGCTGCAGGGCTTGAAGCGCGCGCGCGGGGGGTTGGGATATTGGGCTTTACAATGTAACAAGTCGCTTTTGTTGAACTGTTTGTTTGTTTGTTGTTACACAAATCAAAGCCGTGCTTCAAAGTGACCGCGTGTTTGTTACAAGTCGGTAAAAGTCGGACTGAAGGTGCACGAAGTGGAAATGCTCGACATGTTCACTTTGCTCTGTGGAGCTATATTCCTGCACCAGTAGAGAAAAAGTTCTTATTCTTTAATTTCGTCTAAATGTGTGTGTGTGGGAGAGATTTATTTATTATTTTTTTTAACTGACCATCCTTGGGTTTAAAATGTTCTGACTGACTATTCCAGGAATAAACATTTCCCTCTCCCGGTGTCTAATGAATTGCCACAGTATGCTTGTATACATTTAATTTAAAGGTAATGATGAAGCTAATATTTTGTGAGCTGGATTATGATTATAAATCTGTGCCTGAAAGGCAAGAGATGTGTGGGGGTTGTGTGTGGTAATTTCTTTTATATCTAAAGCGATCCCCGAGTGCAGCCCTGCTCTAAACCCCCTGGCATATCTGAATTAATTACATACGCCTTATGAAATATGCAATATCTCCACGACCAACTAAACTGCTGTGTTGTGGTAATAATCCAAACCATGGAGGCTTTGTAGAACGGCCGTATCTCTGTGGAATGTTTCGTGCGTCCCAGGCTAAACAGCTCTGAAAAGATTACGAATCTCATAACAACCAGAGGATGGAATGTGTGTACTGTATTTGTGTAATATATCCAGGACAAACCGCTTCCATCCAACATCCGGGGAGCGCTAGCGTTAATCATTCACCACTGGGTCCTGTTGCGGCGCTTGTTGAGACTAGCGAACCTGGAAATAAGAGATAGGAGAGAGGAACAAGCGTTCAGCCTGGCGTGGGTCATATCATATCTGTTGCACAAGGGTTGATTTGCCATTAAGATTTGTTTCATTTCAGAAATGTGAAGCAACCGGGTATCTGATCACAGAATGATTTCTTAAAGCTGACGTTACGCTGGACGATTTTGCTATCGCAGACAAAAATAGCAAAAGAATTCTTCGCTCATGAGTTGAGATTGATGGTCGTAGATTGAATAATTTAGTCCCATAACGACAAAGTTCTGGCAGTGTCAGAACAGCTACAAGTAGGGAACAGCTACAAATATGGTAGTGACAATGGCAAAACTTAAATGACATAAATGACATTAAAAAATAGTTGTCTTAACTCAACATTTGTGTTCATGCGAGCCTGTTTTCTGCACAAGCTGATTTCCGGATCCAGATTCATGGAAGAATCACAGCTCCGTAGTTAGAGGATCTTTATTGTGTATCGTGTAATAAAAATCATGCAGCCTGTTAAAAATTTTTATCCAGATCATCTTGTATACTCTGGTATCTTAAAAGGCAGCTGAAATTACTATGGAAAATTGGCTTAATCCTAACACGTTGCTTATAGACTTTATTAACTTTCCTGACCGTGACTGCATTAGATTTTCCTTTGAGTGTAGTATAAATACAGTGGTTCTTAAAGTGAGGTCCAGAACACATACCCATGAGGTCGGTAAAACTTTATTGCTCTAATAAATAGTCAAAATATTATTGTACACATTGGAATAAGGAACTTAATGTTTGAATTACTGGATTATGGTCTGTCTGAACTAAGAAGGTTTGAGGAATTTTACAGTTGACGGCATCCCTGGCTGCAAAAAGTTTGAGAAGCCGTGGTATAGATTTTCTTCCCTGTTTTAATCAGTGGTTCTCAGTCTGGCATCTCAGGACCCTGAGGATCTGTAAAGCATAGCCAAGTGGTCTGTGGTGGAAAGCATGATCAGAGATGTTATTATAGATGTCATTATCATGAATTGGTTATTGGTTCGGTTATAAAATTGTGTAAAATAGCTGTACAAGACACCTTTTTCTTATAATCCTCTTTCTTTTTGTGCAGCTGGTTTGGTGAAGAGTGCTCTGCAACCATGCAGATCCAGGTGACTTCGCTGCTGGCTCTGCTGCTGCTGCTGCTCCTGTGCAGTGGCACCCGAAACCAACGGCTGGATGCAAAGTCCGATCCACGCTTCACCCGTCCTGTTTACAATGCCACCATATTCGAAAACTCTGCTGCTAAAACATACTTGGAAGGCCCTGTCAAAATGGGCATCTACAAAACAGACCCTTCATGGGACATACGGTACAAAATCGTGTCAGGTGACAATGAGAACCTTTTCAAAGCTGAGGAGTATCAATTGGGGGACTTTACCTATTTGCGAATAAGGACCAAAGGAAGCAGCAGTTCTATTCTTAACCGGGAGGTCCGAGACCACTATTTGCTGACGGTCAAAGCTGTGGAAAGGAACTCAAATGCAGAGGCCCGAGCCCGAGTCATGGTTCAGGTACTAGATACCAATGACCTCCGGCCTCTGTTCTCTCCCACCTCTTACACCGTGTCCTTGCCAGAGAACACGGCAATCCGCAGTAGCATTGCCAAGGTCATGGCAACGGATGCGGACACCGGTACGAATGGAGAGTTCTACTACAGCTTTAGGGGGTGGACAGACATCTTTGCGGTCCATCCCACAAGTGGGGTGGTTACTCTAACTGGAAAACTAGATTATGCCGAGACAAAGCAGTACGAATTGGAGATATTAGCAGTAGATCGTGGGATGAAGCTGTATGGGAGCAGTGGGTTTAGCAGTATGGCTAAACTAACGGTACGTGTGGAGCAGGCTAATGAGAATGCCCCAGTCATCACCGCTGTCACCCTAGCACCTTCCAGCACGGACAAAGACCCGACTTACGCTGTAGTGACTGTTGAAGATGATGACCAAGGAGCCAATGGTGAAATAGCATCTCTTAGTGTGGTAGCAGGAGACCCTTTACAGCAGTTTCGAGCTATGAGAACCATTCCTGGCAGTAAGGAATACAGAATTAAAGCAGTGAAGGAAATCGACTGGGATAGTCAACCATATGGTTACAACCTCACTTTGCAAGCTAAAGATAAAGGAAACCCACCCCAGTTTTCTTCAGCTAAAGTCATCCACATCACTTCCCCACAATTTAAAGTAGGGCCCCCTAAATTTGAACAATCTGTTTACAGGACCAATATAAGTGAATTTGCTCCACTGCACACTCCGGTTGTAATAGTAACAGCTGTGCCAAAATATCCCCAATTGAAGTATGCTTTCAAACATAAATTGGACAAAATTCCCTTTGCAATCAATTCAGACACTGGTTTAATTACAACAGCTGGACCCATCCATGCTGACTCTTTGCCACACTATGAATTAGAGGTAATTATTAGTGACAGAAAAGCAGCCACCAAAGTTATTATCGATGTGATTGACGTGAACAATAATGCCCCAGAGTTTCAGCAGTCATCTTACAAGGCCAGTGTTGATGAAAACATGCCAGTAGGCACCAGTGTTCTAACAGTGAAAGCCACAGATTTGGACAGTGGAGAGAATGGCTACGTCACATACAGTATTGCTAATATAAATCCCCAGCCTTTTGTTATTGACTACTTTACTGGTGTTATCAGTACCTCAGAACCACTTGATTATGAGTTGATGCCAAGGATTTATAATTTACGAGTACGTGCATCAGATTGGGGTGAACCCTTCCGACGTGAGGTGGAGACGCAAGTCACAATCACCTTGAGCAATCTGAATGACAACAATCCTCTGTTTGAGAACGTGGATTGCCAGGTAACCGTGCCCAGAGATCATGGCAATGGAGAACAGATCACAACTGTATCTGCCATTGATGCTGATGAGCTTCAGCTAGTCAGGTACATGATTAAAGCTGGCAACGACCTGGATCTTTTCGAGTTGAACTCCAACTCAGGGGTGTTGTCCCTAAAGCAGTCCCTGAGTGAGGGTGAAGCAGCAAAGACATCCTTGTACAGCTTGCAGATCGTAGCCAGCGATGGAGAACATGAAACTCCGGCAATCTTCTTGAACATAACTGTCGTCACGCCGCGAAAACCGGTTCAAGTCAAGTGTGTTGACACTGGTGTAGCCACCATGTTGGCGGAAAAATTGCTGCAAGGCAGTAAAATCCACAGCCAAATAGAACCAGATGATAACTTTTTAGACCTTCATGCCGTCAATCGCTTTACACCTCAGTTCGCAGAATCATTCCCAAGCGTCATTGAGGTCAAAGAGGATCTGCCTGTTGGGGCTCGGATTGTCCATTTGAGCGCTTCCGACTCTGACAGTGGTTTCAATGGAAAGCTGGTTTATGTCATATCTGGAGGTGACACAGAAAGTCGGTTTGAAGTTGACATGAACGATGGTTGGCTTAAAGTGTATGCGCCACTTGACAGAGAGACGTCTGATCATTACACACTAAATGTCACCGTGTATGACCTCGGAATACCTCAGAAGTCGTCATCTCGCCTGCTTGACATCAAGGTAACAGATGCTAATGATAACAGCCCACAGTTTCTACAAGGCACATATTCAGTGGAAATAAACGAAAACACGGCTGTAGGGACTGAAATCATTCAGGTCGAAGCCAAAGATAGAGATCTGGGAGATAATGGTGTTGTTAGGTATTCTATATTGGCAGACACAGATCAGTTTGCTATTGACGAGGAGACTGGAGTGGTTCGGGTCAAAAAGCCTTTAGATCGCGAGGTTCAGGCTGAGTTGGTGCTCAGGATAGCAGCCCGTGACCAGGCTACTGTTGAACCTCAGCTTGTATCAACCGTGTCACTGAAAATCACACTTGAAGATGTGAATGACAATCCTCCAAAATTTATACCTCCCAATTATCGGGTAAAAGTCCGTGAGGACCTGCCTCTTGGTACTGTTATTATGTGGTTGGAAGCCCATGATCCAGATGTAGGAACTTCGAGCCAGGTACGCTACAGCCTTGTTGACAGTGGTGACGGGAAATTTGAAGTAGACAAACTCAGTGGCGCAGTTCGAATCGTACAGAATCTGGATTATGAGAAAAAACAAGTTTACAAACTTGTAGCGAGGGCCAAGGACAAAGGAAAACCGATTGCTTTATCCTCGACCTGTCATGTCGAGGTGGAGGTGGTGGACGTGAACGAGAATTTACATCGACCATGGTTCCCGTCGTTTGTGGATAAGGGATTTATCAAAGAGGATGTGCCAATCGGAACGTTGGTCATGAAAGTAACGGCCCAGGATGAGGACAAAGGAAGAGACGGGGAGATTCGCTACTCGATTCGAGATGGATCTGGACTGGGAATCTTTGCCATTGATGAAGAAACTGGTGAGTTGTTCTGCATGTTCCTCATACTGTAGCTGCTCAGGCTGAGATTGGATGTGAAATGTTTGTTCATAAATTCATAAATATTTCATGAAGCATGAATCTGATCAGTGATCTAAGCGAAGGTCGGTACTGTATTGCAAAGCAAGAGGAGGGTTTAATTTCAGAAGTCAGGAGCATACGGGTATGCAGTTGTGCAGTTGGGACTGTGTTGAGAAGGAACTTTTGGTTTTCTAGCATAAGGAGCAAGAATTGGTGGCAGGAACAGATGGAGCAGCTGTCTTTCAGACCTGTCATAAACATTCCAAACTAGTTGCTGAGCACTTCCCCCACATCGCTGCCAATCCACCACCCACCAACACTCTCAACCTCCTGCAATTTTCATTTTTTACTTATTTTCCTTCTGTATTCTAAGATAATCTGGTTTGGGTATCTGAGTTGATAGCTTATTTAAGCTCACTGGTCTACCCTAGTAATATTCGATAAAGGAATCCGTTGCTGCTTGAATTAAACCATATTTCAGTTGCAAAAGTCAAAACCTGACCTCATTAATGCCACACAAAGACTCTATTTATACTTCACTCAGCTGGTTACTGGGAGCACCTGTGCCAAAAAAGCTTAAAAATAAGCTGTCTGGAATTCTAACGGTTGTTTGGCACACCATATCTATGTAATACTTTTGCACAGACTTTCATATATACCTTTAATGTCTGCTTCTGCTTTTTTCTCTTTCTGGTAATGTGTTCATCTGGTATACATAATGAATGTACAAATGGGTTTGTGAAATGATCATAAATAAAACATTAGGGATTTCTACATGTACTGTGCAATGCCATTTTGAAAAGTTCTTTGGAAAAACTCTATAAAATGCATCAAGCATTCGTTTAGATGAAGGTGGGGCAGGGCACTTCATTAAGGAGGGTAAATTAGACGTGGCTGTTAGGGATCCCTGTAGGGAAATCTCACTTTCGGCAGTGGTAAATTTAGCATGACAGGATGCGCTGCTGATTCTTCCCCTACAGGACCATCTGCCAGTCATTTTGCTTGCCCAGTATCATGGAGCTTGTTTTGCCTCATTCAGTAAGAGGTTACTGATCATTTATTTTGGTGGAGTCGCCAACACACTGGGGAGGATAAAGAAACTCACAGAAAACGTTGGATCCGAATCCAATGCAGATTCCATGACATCACTGATGTGATAAATCCTGTCACAATATGCTTTCCTGAGGCTACGGTCACACTACAGCTCGCGATGCTTTGTGACGGGTTATCGATGAAAACGAGGCGTTTTAGTGGCAATGCTTCTCCAAGCTTCAGGAAATATTCCCAAACCCACCTGCGAGTATTCACTGCTTAGTTTGCTGACGAAAACATTGCCACCAAATTTCAGTGCATGCATTGAAATTTATTGCAATGTTTTTGGCCACTCCCGAGGTGGAAACACACCAAAAAACAACTCACCAAGCTCGGAGAACATTCGCCATGCATCGCACGATTGGTGGCAATGCCATCAATTTTTCATCGCGAAGTATTCGCAAACCCATCATGAGCTGTCGTGTAACCATGGCCTGCGATATTCTTGATATCACCTAACACATCTGTCTTCCAAGACACGTCAAAGCAGCGTAGCACACCCATGCTATTCACCATCTTCTGCATACTTGAGCTCACAGATGATTATGGTCGGGTAGTGTAGTGTTGCTCTGATTGACAGTGGAGATGGATTGATGCCCCTCCTACCCAGAGAGCATGGCAAATTTTGCCCTCTTGGCTCCCAGGATTCAAACTTGCAATCTCCTGACTGATAATAAGGTTTACCTTGACTTGACAGCATCTTTCTACCAGATATTCCAACTCCAAGTCATATAGTCACTTTTTTCCCCTCTTCATCCATTAAATGCTAAATGGTGCGAAATAATTGCTTGGACTTAGCAGGCTGCCCACTGACAAATCTCAGCTTGATATTGATTATATTTAGTCAGCCATGACACCTGAGGAGTAGTCTCATTGGCACTGCATTTTAACCCTGAAATGTTGCAGGTCAACCCCTACCTGACTCGGTCTTCTGCCTTCCATGACCTTAGTAATCTAGAAGTGCCAGCAGGGATGGAATTGTCTCGCACTAAGGTCCATTGTTAAGGATTACGGCTAAGGCTGGTGGCAAAGTAAATATGCATGAGCCAAGAACAGCTCCCTGTGGGACGCAGATTAGATGCAGGGGAGAAAGAATGGAAAGGAAGTTACAATCAATGCGCTATAATTCTGAGACATTCACATGTTGCCATTCACATCCACCCACCCTTATTATCTTTGACGTGGTGAAGAGATGCTTATTCATTATTTATGGGAGGAGTCTCCAGTGCCAGCATGGTGAAGGTGTAACGTTAAGTTTTCTGACGCCTTCAAGCTGCTGATACGTAAGTGAGAACAGGAACTACCTTGTTTTGCAGACAACATTAAACAACGTGATGAATAATGGATAAAAAGTATGACCTGGCATTGTTTGATGAGTAAAAAAAAAAAAATTAGAAATTTGCTGTGGTATAAGATGAACACTTCAGGTCATGCTGTTCTGGGAAAATAATCAACTTTGAGATGTTAAGTTGCTAAGTAAGTCATCATGCCTCCCTGTCGTTGACTGTTTTACAATAACAGCACGACACAGAGTGTTTTATTCCTTACGTATTGTCCAGCCAGTCTCATGAGTCATTGGCATTCAGCACATTGCTGCTTGGTTAAAATGAAACAGAACAAACCAGGCCATTTTCTTACCAAAATGGCACGATTTCCTCTGGTCTTGTCCCATCTGGGATTGGTTAAATGTACTGCACCTTTTGGGCTCTGCGGCTTTTCCGCCTCCTTCTTTATTTGCATGCTTGCTTCTACCCCGTCCAAACGTGGGGGTATTTGGGGAGCTTGCTGAAAAGGAATTTGCTTGGACGGTACATGCCACACAGTTTCCTATTTTCCACTCTAGCCTAGCATCTTGTTAATGCTAGCTTCATATCTGTGCCTCTTTTCTGCTTTCTTCCCTCAGGGATGTGTGGCTTTTATATTTAGTCTGGCCATGTATGTATTTTAGAATTTAAGAAAGAAAGAAAAGAAAAACCTCGCCTTTTTCCAAACCACGTAAGAGCTCGGGTGCGTTTTCCGAGGTTTCCTGCGTCAGGAAGCGCTTGATATTATTTTGTCCCAGTAGACCTGAGATAACTTTAGCCAGGCTACAAAACCCAAAATTGTTACTCCCAGATTGCATCTGGCTCTTTTTATTTTTATTTTCGTCCTCCTAAATGCTGCTGGCTGTAGGCATTGGGAGAAGATTTGCTCAGTTCCTGAGTGTGCTTGTGATGTTTACCGTCGCCAGATTGCACAAACATGTCGAGCCTCAGTGAGACCTCTCCATGTGAACCAGGCTAATTTCAGCCCTGCTCAAGGCATGTGTGCAAGTGTGAGTTAAAGAATTGATTTTGTGTGCATGTCACTTCCTGAGTAAGTGAGTTAATGGAGGCTGCACACGCTCACACAGGATTGAGGCTTCGCCACAAACCCGATTGATGTTGCCAGAGAATGGCAGTGAATCGGGTGCTTTTTTTAACCACTAAATATCCTTGTGGCGAAGGAACAAGTCAAGGCACATTTTGCAAATCACAGCAGAGGCAGAGACTCGGTTTACAAAAGCCTACTAGCTAAACCACACTGCCTTGTCTGGAATCTGCAATATAAACTGTACTAAGGCAACTCTACAACACAAACTCAGCTAAAGCAAAGCAAATGCACCTCGATGCAGTTCACGCTGAAAGCATACGATGTCAAATCTGATCAATCTCACCTTTCTTCCCTGCGTCTCACATATGAGTTTTCCGAGATTGCCGTTCACCGGCCACCTGTTCTTTATCATGCTACTCATGCACAGTAGCCAATTCTCCAGGTTGTCCACTTCATTTGCACACCTTGTACGGTAATATCATTTGGCTGAAATATTTGGATATATTGGATATTTTGAGTAAATGAAGTAATGAAGCAGCTTATCTGTTGCTCAGGATTGGATGAAAAGATCACGTTACATGCTAAATACGTGCTCAGAATAAACAAGTACACGCCCATTGTAGAGCCTGAACACAGTGTTTAATTTTTTAGTTATGTAAAAAAAATCTCATTTTTGCTTCATCTTTGAGTGTTAGATCATTTAATGTCGGCTGTTGGCTCGCGAGGAGCTCTTCTGCCCTTTGCCAGATCTTGTTTTTAGTCCTGACAGGGTGACATGCAAACCTGATATCCGCTGGTAGCTATACTGTCAAAGGGCTCTTTTCCATTATGGATTATGAAGAACCAACCAGCTGTGCTCTTACTGGTGGTACAACACATACTCATTACCCTGGGACCCGTTGACCAAGCTGGTAGGAAGGAGAGAGCATCGGTGGGCCAGCACAATCCACCCTTGCTTTTTTTTTTTATGTGCAGGCGGTTCTGTAGCTGTTCTGTTCTGTAGATCATTTAATAATACTATTAAAGGAAAACTCCGGAGTGAAATGCTTTTTAGGTCTATTTGCGCATTATTGGGAGTGCATACGTTGAGTTGTTA
>JAPEKL010000022.1:21605706-21618947 GCA_028877455.1 Bagre pinnimaculatus | reverse complement strand
CATTCACACTCACATTCACACCTACGGTCAATTTAGAGCCACCAATTAACCTAACCTGCATGTCTTTGGACTGTGTGAGAAACCGGAGTACCCGGAGGAAACCCACGCAGACATGGGGAAAACATGCAAACTCCACACAGAAAGGCCCTCGCCAGCCAGAGGGAAGGTCACAGAAGCCAAACTAAAGTAGGAATTAAAGTAAAAACTCAATACTGGAAGACCAAACCATCATCTAACTGGTCCAAATAATTTATTAGACTCAGTTATTTGAAATAATCTTGATCAGAAAAAAACTCAAATCAAACGTGCCTTCACTTGAAGGTGAAAGGAAGAAGAAACCAAAAAGAAACTATGGGGTACTTTGGTGAGGGGGCAAGCTCATCAAAATACCCCATGAAATCCCAAAACCTTGGAAGCATAAGCCAATAGACAAGCTCAGAGACATAACCCACAGTTCGTTAGTGTCACTGAGATTGACAGGGGAGAGAGAGAGTTGCCTGTGCTGTCTATCCCATTTTCAATTTTGGTCAATTTTGCTCTCTTGGCTCCATGCCATAGATGGTGAACGCTTTTCTTTTGGTCACTTGGGAGTCCCAGAGAAATCATCCATCCATCCATCCATCCATCCATCCATCCATCCATCCATCCATCCATTATCTGTAGCCACTTATCCTCTACAGGGTCGCAGGCAAGCTGGAGCCTATCCCAGCTGACTATGGGTGAGAGGCGGGATACACCCTGGACAAGTCTCCAGGTCATCGCAGGGTTGACACATAGAGGCAAACAACCATTCACACACACAGTTACACCTACGGTCAATTTAGAGCCACCAATTTGCCTAACCTGCATGTCTTTGGACTGTGGGGGAAACCGGAGCACCCAGAGGAAACCCAAGAAGACATGGGGAGAACATGCAAACTCCGCACAGAAAGGCCCCTGTCAGCCACTGGGCTCAAACCCAGGATCTTCTTGATGTGAGGTGACAATGCTAACCACTACACCACCGTGCTGCCCCAGAGAAATCAATCAGTCTGAATTTCCAGTCATTCCCAGCATTTCTCTCACTAGTTTCTTAATGTCACGTACAGTAGCCAAAAAGAGCAAAAACCTAAAACTAGCTAACACTAGCTGTTCACTGAACCACTAAATTTCCTTAAAATCACATCCCAACAGGACTACTTTGCTCCACCAAAACAAAAGAAGTCCTACACAATGGCTGCTGCTTAACATTGATCCCGTTGGAAGTGGGTGAACATCGGACACTCACCCGAGTGTCTTGTTTGCTGGAATTGCTCAAGACCAGGACTAAAGATGGGTGGAGGAGGACGTTGTGCTGGAGGGGAGAATGGCCTCTGTGAGTGCACACTTCCATTTAGCGCCATTTGACCCTGTGAACACAACCAATCTATGAGAAACTGAATTGTATATGTCATGATCTATGGTTTGGTAAGTGGTCTAGGACTACAATGTTAACATAGCAGGAAGCATCGCAACATGATGTTACACAGACATTGGTTGGACATTTCAATTAATTGTAAGTGTGCTCAGGCTACACACACGAAACATACAAAAGAATGTTAGAACATCTCAATGTTTGAATAATGACACGTTAAGTCTTAGTAGAAAAACTGTAAACTAGACAGTAGCTTGAGTATGTGGTTAGATATTCAAATGTCCAAGCCATTTCAGAAAAGGCAGCAAATACACGTTTCAGACAAACACACAAGAATCTCACAATATCACTCCAGAAAATACGGATGCCACAAGTTCAACAGATGTACCAAGACCACCTGCATTTACAGCAACATTTAGTACACATGCTAGCAAGGCTAGGGGCGGGGACAAACAAACAGAGATTTTGCAACATTGGCAAAACAAGACAGGGCAAACAGATAAGAGATTTACGTGAAGGGGGCGTGGCTGCGTGATAGTTACGTTAGTGTCAGCAGCCATTGCTGAGGCAGTGGGTGCAGGGACATCATCAGGGGAAACAGAGGCATGGCTGAGTGTGGGGGAGGGAGTAGGCGTGGTCTCGTGTGAGTCCACAGCGCAGATCTGCAGTTCTTCAAGGACGGCTGTTGATGATGAATAGTGGCTCAGGGCTGAAATAGATCGTGAAGAAGCATTCGGCCCGTACAGGAAGTCAGGCGAGTCCTGACTTGTATGACTGTAGGATGATCCAGAACCAAAGTCGGTGGTACCTCTTAGTGGGGATACGTCATGCTAACGGAGGGTAGGAAGGATGAAAGGAGGGATGAACAAAAGATTAGTGCAACCATGCTAGCAAGTGGGATGTGAAATACTGTCTGTGTGGTAAAGATGGGTTGTACCATGTTATCAAACTGAACAGGGGAATCAGCTGTGGGAGGAAAGAAGTTGTTGACAGCTTTTCCTGAGGATTCAAGAACAAAGATACTCCAAGGAAAAAAGGTTCCTCAAGATTTCTTTAGATGGATAAGGTTTTCTAGATCTCTAAAAAGGTTCTACTTTCTTTTCTGAAAGGGAAAGCAACTGTTCTGTATAGAACCTTTAAGGATCCATCCCAGATGGGCCAACTGAGGAATGTTACAAAAGATTTGATAGTTTTTAGTAAGGAATTAAGAACAAATATCACTTAGAAATGAAACTCAAGTTTATTTTTAAGGTTAACAGTTCTAGCTCTCTAAAGGGGTAATACAATTAACCTCTTAAAGGGAAACCCTCTGTTGTTGGGCTCTACATAGAACCTTCAAAGGTTTCATCATAGGGACAAACTGAAAGTGACCCATGACAGCTCTTGCTAAGAAATTGAGACCAGATTTACACTCCTAGAAAGTATTTCTCCAGGTTTCTCAATGGTTTTAGATGTCTAAATAAATTCTACTTGTATCCTTTGCCTGAAAGTGAAATGACTGTTGGTGGGTTCCACTTAGAACCTTTAAACATTGCCCTAGTGATACAAAATGTAGATTTTAATGAAAGTATATTCGATAATGGGGTTTCTCAAGGATTCTTTGGATGGTCTGAACTGTTCTAGTTCTCTAAAGGGGAACTACAAGAAAACCCTCCTGTTACCCCGTTTCGATCAACAAGGAACGAGTTCTGTTCTTGTTCACACACCAAATTTTGAACTGTTTGGAGCATTTCAATGAAAATAAGTTGGTTCGGAACCTGAAAAGTTGGTTCCCAACTGGAACCAAAATATAGCTGGTTTTTCCACCACAAACTGTGACGACATCAGTGGGCATGTGAGTGGTTTGGAGAGGAAGCGGAGTACAGCAATGGAGAACACAATGGAAAAGGATACATCTTCAAAAAAATGGACTAAAAACAAATATCTGCAATAACAGCACAACAGCTGACAGGTAATCAATGCACTCCACCATCTTGCTACTATTGTTCACTCCCATTGTGCATTGTGCAATGCCTTCTGTATAACATCCTTGATTGTGTTCCTTGAGTAGAACATCCTTGTTCCACTCAAATCTGGTGGAAATGTGGGTGGGTTTGCTAGCTGGCACCAAGGTTCAAAGAATCCTAAATGGAGCCTGTTCAAGAACCCATTTCCTGTTGGTCGAAAAGGGGTATGTGGGGTACATTGTACCTTTGTACGGTCCTATGTAAAACCTTTAAAGATTCCCCAAAGGGACAGCGTGAAGAACTCTTTAGGGTGCAAGACTGAACCTCTTTTCTAAGAGTATATATGCAACAGACATCTTTGTTAGAGCCTTCCATCATTCTGACATTAGCTATTCTTGGTGAAAAAAGTGTAACTGGAAAAATCTGTGGATTAGAAAAAAACTAATTAGGTCAAGTGATCTGAAGCCAAATAAATGCAATACCGCCACACTGCCCGCTGGTCTGGGTGGCACTCTGGGGCTTGGCTCAGCAGGATCCTGCCTTTCAGGTCCGAATCCCGACTGGAGTCCAGATTCAGGATGGTACACTGAACCTTTAGGAGCTATCCGAATGGAGAGAGAGGCTGTATGTGTTGTAGCAGGGGATTTGGAGTGCGAACGTAGTGGTGGGGATGGTGGACTATCAGGTGAACCAGGGTTCATGACCTTTGCCATGGTAGTATTAGCCCAAATTTGATTCATGTTAGTATTGTTGGTTACATCTGCACTGGTTTTAGCATTAGCATTGACTGAGTTGGATCCTTTGTTAGCAAGTTTGAGAGATGACACCTTGCGCTCCAGAAGCTGGCTAATAAAGATATTAGCATTAGCCTCTGGGGAGATATTTGAGCTGGTGGTGGTAGTGCGAGCAGTCTCAGAATATGAATAGGAGGACGAGGAGCTGGATTTGCTGGTGTAAGAGCCAGAGGGGACAAGCGAGCTGTAAGGTGGAGGGTTAGGGGTCATGTGATAGCTCTCTCTCCGAGGGGGTGGGAGCGGGACCTGATTGACACACAAGGGAGCCAACCAGACAAAAAAAGAACAACGTTAGAACTGGAAGGCTTGGCAAACTGGCAGTATGTGTGGAAATGATCTTAATAAAAATGATTGGTGAGTCAGAAGCGAGGATGTTCCTCCTGAATAAATGATAACATCGTTAAATCTGTGGCCTGCGAATAAAAACAATATTAAATTTATAGGCTGTGAAAAACAGTCCATCTTGCTGATTTAAAGTTTAATACCCGCACACAGAAACACACATTATGATATGTAAAGATGACCCATCAATGTTTGTCATGCTATATGGAGCCGAGAAATGCTGGGTGAAAGAGAGATAGATAGATGGTGTGAATAAAAATGATATTAAATAATACAAAAAAAATCAGTGATATAATACAGTGTGAAATAACCGAATGGGGAAGGCCCTAGAAAAGATGGGCTAAACACTGGAAGCCACGAGCGAACCTGGCTGGGGTACCGCACCCAGAGGGTCACCCTCTTCTGCGGGCCAAACGCACCAAAAAATTGTATTTCTCATCTGACTGTTGGATCTTGGAACGTGCGAACACTTCTTGACCGCAAGGACTCGGTCCAACCTGAACGAAGAATGGCCCTGGTCTCTAGGGAACTCACTAGATTTAACATCAACATTGCTGCTCTGAGCAAGACGCAGCTGGCTGGTGAGGGCCAACTTGAAGAGATCGGAGCTGGATACACTTTCTTCTGGAAGGGAAAAGACCCAAAGGAACATCGTGATTATGGGGTGGGCTTTGCCATCAAGAGCCAACTCGTCAGAACCCACAACCTGATCCCCAAAGGCATCAACGAATGCCTTATGACGCTCCGAATGACCCTAACCCATAACTACGTCATTGTTTGTTTACCGCAATGCATTATGGGTGATACCCGCGGTCAACTCCGCCATATTGTTTACTTTCGCCTTTGTTAAATACAGCATTGTTCTGTCTAACCAATTTTAACCATGGCTAAAGTGAATTGCTGTGTGTGTTACTGTGTCTCCACAACAAAGAGAACACCTAATTTGAGCTTTTATCAGCTGCTAGTCAAGAAGAAGAGAAGAAAGAAATGGATAAGTTTAATCCCCAACGAAAACCTTCAAACTGAATTGAAAGTGTTTGTAGCTTACATTTCTCTGGTGGGAAAAAGACGTACTTAAACTGTGACCCAGCAATATTTCCATGGTCTGCGGAATGGCCTTCGGTTATAGAAGATTATAACAATCGATATTGTTCATCGTCTGAAACTAGCGATATTCCAAAACCTGTAAAACAACGAAGCATTCTTTGGCCTTTGCCTCTCAACGTGCCAAAGTACTCAGCAGCCGAATTAGCCTGTTGGACCGATAAAACTCCCAAACCACGAAGGATTCTCTTTCGGACATGTATAATGTTCAGTGTACCTCACTAGCAGCATTTATTGAAGAAAATGCATTTATACTGAACATGACATGGCAGATCAGTGGGTTTCCAAAGGGTTTTTTTTGGTAATGTTTCCTGATATCAAGTTTTATTTAACTAATCACTCATTTATAAATGTTTTGATGCTGTTCATCTGGGCCCAGGATCACGAAGGAATCTTAGACTTAATGTAACTTCGCTGTGAACAATATAGACATTACAGCCAATTTCAGAAAGGCTATGTACAATTCCCAATATTCATATAGATTTGTTTTCTCGATAAAGTTTTGCTGGTGCAATGTACATCCTCAGAAATAAGACTTTCTGAGATTTGATGTTGTTGTTGTACAGTGTGATAGACTCGGTCTAGACTCTTACCTTCTCACCAAGCTTGATTTGGATTCTGATTTTCCTGCTGTAAACCCTCGACATGATATCCACCTCTTTAAATCACCAATTTCATTGTCTTCCATGGCAGAGGATGGCAAAATCGCTCCTCTCACATTGCTCTTATGTAAAATTAATCTGACATCTGTCATATCGCTCAACTACCGACCCCGGCTATCCCCCACAATGCACTGCGGTAAACAAGTGATGATGTAGTTATGCTTGGGGCCTATTCCGCTCCCTGAAAACCACTTCACCATTTTAATCTTGGCCTATGCTCCGACGCTGGATGCCGAAGAAGATATCAAGGAAGCGTTCTACCAACAACTGAACAAAACCATCACCTGCATCCCGACCGGAGATCGCCTTGTACTCTTGGGAGATTTCAACACAAGAGTAGGAAAGGACCACATTCTCTGGCAAAACATCCTTGGAAAGGAAGGTGTCAGAAACTGCAATGCCAACAGCCTTCTGCTTCTTAGCCTCTGTGCCGAACAAGAACTGACCATTGTCAACTCTTGGTTTCAACTTCATAACTGTTTCAAGACCACCTGGAGGCATCCACAATTGAAACACTGGCATATTCTTGACTACGCCATTGTCAGATAACCACACAAGAAGGATGTCCTGATCACCAGGTGCATGCCCAGTGCTGACGACTGTTGGATGGACCATCGCCTTCTCGTTACCAAACTGAAACTGAGTCTTCACTGAAAACCCAAGGCCAGGCACCACCTGAACAACCAACCAAGAAAGAAGTATGAAATCGGCAAGCTGATGAACCCAGTCACATCTGAGATTTTCTGAGAAGCAGTGTACCGACGCCTCATATTGAACCCAGTACATGAAACATCAGTGGACTTGGAGTGGACGACTCTCTGAGACGCCATCAACAAAGCAGCCAAAGAGACCGTCAGCTTCCAGAAAAGGAAACACCAGGACTAGTTTGATAGTAACGACAAAGAAATCACTACCCTTATCAGTGCCAAGCGAAAAGCGAGGGTCGCCTATGAACAAGACCCAACTTTCATTGAAAAGAAAGCCCGGCACCAACAGCTCAAGAGTCAGTGCCAGACCAGACTGTGGGAGCTTCAGAACAACTGATGGCAGGAAGAAGCGGCAGAACTCCAACTCTGTGCTGACGCCAGGGATCTCAGGAACTTCCACGTGGGCACCAAAGAGATCTATGGCCCCAAACGATCATCTGTGAAGACTCTCATTTCAGCTGACAACACCACCCTTCTGACTGAGAGCCAAGACATTCTGGAATGCTGGAAGAAGATTTCAATGCCCTACTCATCCGCAACTCAACTGTGGACAACGCCTTCCTATGGAACATGCCTGTCTGTCCCACCCACTTTCAACAAATTCCAATCAGCTCTCAAGCAAATGCATCGAGGAAAAGCTGCAGGACCAGACAACATCCTGTTCGAGCTGCTTGACCACAGTGGAATGGCCCTGAAAACTCGGCTCTTCACCCTGATGCTTCGAATGTGGGATGCAAAGCGTGTTCCAGACAATCTGAAGAATATGCTGATCGTGACCATCTTCAAGAAGGGAGACTGAAACATCTGCACCAATTACCATGGGGTATCCCTGCTCTCCATCGCTGGAAAGATCCTGGCCAGGGTTATCTTGAACCGCCTTCAAGAAATTGCCGAGAAGATCCTCCTGGAATCTCAATGTGGATTCTGAGCTTCTCAAGGGACGATTGACATGATTTTATGTGCCAGACAGCTGCAGGAGAAGGCTCAAGAGCAGAACAAGCCCCTCTTTCTGATGTTCTACGAACTCGAGAAAGCTTATGATAGCGTTCCGAGGGATGCTATGTGGGCTGTCCTGAGACGCTTCGGCCTACTAGATCCCTTCATCATGATGATCCAAGCGATGCATGACGGCCCGTGTCATCCACCAAAAAACCACCTCGGATGAGTTTCCCATCACCTGTGGACTGAAACAGGGTTGTGTCCTTGCACCAACACTGTTCTCTCTCTACCTTGCTGCCATGCTACACAAGATTCCACGAGACAACCCAGGCATGGAAGTCAGATATCGTTTCATAGGAGGACTGTTCAACCTGTTTTGAGTCCACTCCAAGCATCGAACTGCCATTTTCAAAGTGACGGAGATGCAGTACACAGATAGCAACGCTGCACCAGCTCACTCGCCTGAAGAACTACAGCGATCAGTCAACAACTTCTGCACTGTCTACTTCCAGTTTGGCCTCACCGTGAACCAAAATCCTCATCCAACCCCCACCTGGAGCTGATCCACCAGACTGCAACATCTCTATCATGGGGAAACAACATCAAGTGCGTGGGGCACTTCCCGTACCTTGGTAGTCTTCTCTCCGTCCAGTGCACTTCAACCAAGGACGTAGAGAACAGGCTCCATGCAGCACATTTTGTGTTTGGGAGACTCACAAGCCGGGTGTTCAAGAATCAGGACCTCAGCCGTCAAACCAAACTGATGGTCTACAACACTGTTGTGGTCTCATCCCTCCTTTACGGGTGCGAAACATGGACCCTGTACGACCGAGACCTGAAGAAGCTGGAACAGTTCCATCAGAAGACACTCCACACTATCCTCAACATCAGCTGGGAGGACTACATCACCAACATCACAGTCCTCAAAAGAGCCGGGGCAACCAGCATAGAAGCAACCATCATGAAACACCATCTTAGGTGGCCAGGTCACGCTCCCCGCATGGACGAAACAAGACTCCCAAGGAGGATCCTCTTCAGCAAGCTGAGCACAGGGAAACACCCCCGGGGCCGCCCCATGCTACTCTACAAAGATCACCTGAAGCAGACCCTCAAGGCAACCAACATAGACCCCGAGACCTGGGAGGAAGCAGCTAGACAGCATACCAAGTGGTGAAACACCGTCCGTACAGGGATGAAACTCTTTGAAGCAAACAGAAGAATTAATCTGGAAACCAAGCGACAGCGCAGAAAAGAGAAAGAGGCACAACCCCAACTACCACTGACCTTTCAGTGCCACCAATGCCCCTGAATTTTCAGAGCTAGAATCAGGCTCATCAGCCACCAACAAGCCCACTATCAGATGTGACTGGAAGGAACAAACTACTCGGATATGAGGAATTGCCAATGATGACGACGACAAAATAATCGTAATGGTACAATATACAGTATATCTACCAGGATATACATCCAACTTTATTCTCACCATGAAAAACTTTTCCAATCCAATTGTTTTTCTTTTCAGAGCAATTCAAACACCAAAATCCAATCTTTTCAACTCAAACCTGACCTGCTTTCAGATGTGAGTTTAGATTGGATATGTGGCTGTGAGACCCAAGAACAGGCGGATTGCAATTCATTACACTTCATCCATCAGGAATCAGACATGAGCTATAGATTGACCTACACAGCAAGTCATCTCAGTACTCAAGACTGGTGCTCTTTTCCAGATTCTGATTGAATAAAAACAGGTTTATGGCAGAATGGAAGGTGAAGTGTGTTTCAACTGTTTACCGGGACGGGACTGCTCTTGTCATGTAGGCTGGGACGAACGCTCCGGTAACCTTTTGCTGTCAGAGTGGAGTTGCTTGCATCGCCATTCCTCAATCCATCTGTCACACTGTGAGACCGCCAGCCATCTACACACACACACACACACACGATTACTATATAGCACCATCCATCTATATATCTGGCTCAGGTTCTCATATTCCGATACCATGACATGACAACCTATCAAGCACACACACACACACACACACACACACACACACACAATTATCACACTTACCAGAATCTGACAAATGACTTTCACTACCTGAAAACACAGCAGACAAAAAACATTCAACATAAAGCTGTACTGTATTTTCTTTCTTTCTCTTGTCTCTCTTTTTCTCTTCCTATTGTACATTTAGCATCCAGTTGCTATTTGTTTCCATTTCTATTATATACCATTAAGTACTATTAGTACGCTGTATGAAACGTGAATAAAAACAGAACGCAATGATTTGCAAAATCCTTTTTGACCTATGTTCAAATGAATATAATACAAAGACAAGATATTTCATGTTCAAGCTTTAATTTTTTTTGTAAACATACACTCATTCTGTACTCATTCTGTTTTTGTAAATATATACTCATTTTGATGCCTGCAACACGTTCCAAAAAAGTTGGAAAAGGGGCAACAAAAGACTGGCGACGCTGTGGAATGCTTTTTTTTTTTTTTTTTAAATCAACAGTTAAGCAGGTTAACTGGTAATTGGAAAGGCTCAGGCATTCACAAGCAAGGATGGGGAGAGGTTCACTTTTACTTTGTGAAAAACTGCAGGGGCAAATAGTCCAATAGTTTAAGAACAGTGTTTCTCAATGTACAACTGCAAGGGATTTCAACATCAACAATCCATAATATCATTAAACGGTTCAAAGAATCTAGAGAAATCTCTGCACGTAAGGGATAAGGCCCCAAACCAACAGTGAACACCCATGACCCTCAATTCCTCAGTTGGCACTGCATTTAAAAACTGACATGATTGCATAAAACATATAACTACATGGGCTTGAGAACACTTTGGAAAACCGTTGTCGGTAAACAAAGTTCATCGCTACATCTACCACGCAAAGCAAAAGCCAGATATGAACAACATCCAGAAATGTCACCAAATTCTCTAGGTCTGAGCTCATCTGAGATGGACTGACGCAAAGTGAAAAAGTTTGCTGTGGTCTGATGAGCCCACATTTCAAACTATTTTTGGAAAACATGGACCTTGTGTCCTCCAGGCTAAACAAGAAATGGACCATCCAGATTGTTACCAGCACAAAGTTTATAAGCCAGCATCTGTGATGGTATGGGGATGTGCTAGTGCCCATGGCATGGGGAACTTGCACATCTGTGAAGGCTCCATTAATGCTGAAAGGTACATACAGGTTTTGGAGCAATATATGCTGCCACCCGGATGATATCTTTTTCAGGGACATCCCTGCTTATTCTAGCAAGACAATGCCAAGCCACATTCTGCAGGTGCTACAACAGTGTGATGTCATAGTAAAAGAGTATGGGTGCTAAACTGGCCTGCCTGCCTTGCATTGAAAATGTATGGTACTTTATGAAGCGCAAAATACAACAACAGAGACCCTGGACTGTTGAGCAACTGAAGTCATACTGTACATCAAGCAAGAATTTAACTTTCAAAAATTCAACAATTCGTGTCTTCATTTCCCAAACGCTTACTGAGTGTTAAAAGAAAAGGTGATGTGGTAAACACACTTCTGGCACAAGTTTTTTGGAATGTGTTGTAGGCATCAAATTCGTAATGAGTGTATATTTACAAAAAGAAAAAAGTTTATCAGTTTGAACATTAAATATCTTGTCATTCTGGCTTTATTTACACTTTCCTTAGCGTCCCAACTTTTTTCAAATCGGGGTTGTATTACTCAGGAGTGGAAGTATTGAAAAATTATAGAATAATACTTACATGATAATATACGTAGATATATCAGAATCTTACTCAATTAAAAATGGGAGGATCCAGCCAAAAATATACTCAAGTGAAAGTAAAAAAGTAGTAGCCAACAACTATTCAATTTCAATCAAGTAAATACAACAAAACAACACTTATGTACCGTAATGAAGTCAAGTTACTGAAATACTTTCCACCTAGCACTCGTACCAAATCTAACAGGTGAATTATCTATAAAATTCTATCATAAGGGAAAAAAACTTTGATAATACAGCTGGTTTGTGGAACACAAGCTAGCAATCAGCTTATAAGCTGATCCTTATTTGTTCCCAGAAGCATTAATTTTCTATCTTTCTTGGATGACATGCCCTCAGAGGTGTAGTACGGTAAATGTCAACTCTTATCTTTAAGCTCTTTTAAAAACAGCACAAATCATCAAAAACATGCTGCGCTCAGCCATACAGAGCTCGGTGTTAATTCTAGTAGATGTGGAAGAGCATGCTGACTCAGCGAAACTCCTCAGAGATGAGAACAAGAACAAAAAATCAAAATCAAACTGAGTCGTTTAGAAAAAACACACACTTTACATAAGTTTGAGGAAAATCTTTGCACAAAATGTTTTGGAGGAAACAGACTTCTGTTTGTTAGCTACAATAGCCTTGTAGCTAATTACAGACACTATATATCTCTGATCTCGCAGATTTACGATTCATGAATGTTATATATACACACCATCATTCATGATGGAGATTTCCTCTCAGCACTTTAGGGAATAAGAGCTCACTTTCCTGCAACACACACCAAACATGGATGTGAGTGAAAATAGCACAACATCACACACACACTTAGGTTTGGATTAATGTTCTAATAAAGCACATTATTGTTTCTGTCGTAACAACTTTACACAGGAACTTGGACAGCGGATAATTCACATGAACTAAGCTTAATAATGTGTTATTTAACAAAGAGATATGTACATCATTATTATGGTGATGTTTTCTAGAAGGAGATGTTTCTTTAACTTTTATGGAAGGAGTCTCCAATTCCAGTCAAATGTGAAGGTGTAATCCTAAAGTTTTCTGACATCTTCAGGACAGGCAACTTTACGATTTTTAGTTTATAGATGCAATAATGAAAGTGAGAACGGCAACTTGTTTTACAGATATTCCACAACATTAAATGTAACTATAAATGGATAAAAAGTACCACATGAAAATAATCAACTTCATGACTGTAAGAGTAACTCAATAGTAACTTTTTCCTTGCATTTTTTTTTATCAGCTCATTCTTTTTTAACTTCACATTTTAGAAACTGGTTAAAAGGCGATGTTAAGTAAGCACATTTTTGATAATATTTTGCAATTATCCCTATTTCATTAAGAAAAGGTGGAAAAATAGTTTTTAACATCTGCTCACAGGAAGTTTTCACAGGAAGTAACAAAAGAGTTATTAAAGGACTGACACATGATGAGAATACCGATGTTTTGAAAGTGTATCCTGATATTATTAAATACGATATCAAGACAGCCTGGGCGGCATGGTGGTGTAGTGGTTACCGCTGTTGCCTCACAGCAAGAAGGTCCGGGTTCGAGCCCCGTGGCCGGCGAGGGCCTTTCTGTG
>JAPEKL010000022.1:21230829-21241400 GCA_028877455.1 Bagre pinnimaculatus | reverse complement strand
ATTGGTTTAGCAAACACAACTCAGGAAAGCTTATACCTAATGCAGCTAATGAATGACTTGGATTCAAATGTGTACAATTGCACAACAATTTATGGTGACAATCAAGGAGCAATAGCACTGAGTAAAAATCCAGTGCATAGGTCAAGGTGTAAGCACATTGATGTGAAATACCACTTTATCCGTGATGTACTGAGGGCAGGAAGAATAAATATTAAGTACTGTCCAACAGAAAACATGGTCGCAGACATACTGTCAAAATCTGTAACAAAAGTTAGGATCCTTCAGTTTAAAAATGTCCTGTTTGGAAATTAGTTACAGTATATTACAGTAGATTATTGTATGTATGGGTTTGTGAAGATGAGAACAAGGGGGGGTGTTAGGTTGTGTTCTCATATGAATGTTATTTTTGGTTATTTTATTATTGTTGTTCTTTTCAGCCCATATGTGACCAAGTAATGTCTTTACTTTTATGTAATATGTTCATGTCATATCAAGCACTTTTATTTTGACCCATATGGACTCTACAGGAAATGGGGTCTATTGTGTGTGGTTCAGTTGTGTAGTGAACACGGCACTGTTCACTTCACCTACCGTTGCCATGTAATAAAGATGCGAAAAATAAATGGCACTTCAACTCAAAAGAAACCGGAGTGATGCTTACTACTGTTACTGATTGATGGATGAAGAAAATATCTACTTAATCAAGATGGAAAGAGAAGAAGAAAACCCTATATCAGAGCATAGGCACTTACGGATGCAGGTGCAGGGGACAGCGGGCATGGCGCAAACTGCAGCTGTAGCCAAATCATGAGACAGAAATCATAGTCAGGAAACAGGCGTACGTCAATCGATCAGTAAATAGGGCAATGCAGGAGAGACGAGAAATGAGGTCAAAAAGTAATGAAAACAGTGGCCTTTATCAAGAAGTCAGTCAGGAAACCAAACAGGTCGATATAGTCAGGTACGGGACACAGAACAATACTTTGTGAGCTGAGTTTGTGACTGCTGAGCTTATGTAGGGAAGGTGATTGTGGAATAATTGGAGACAAGTGATGTAGTTAGAACTCTGGTGATGGGGGCACTGTGTATCATGGGAAGTGTAGTCCGGAGTGGCCATGTTTGGAGGCTGCTCCAAACTCAGGTTTTCAGAGCTGTTACTGACAGAAACCCCCCCGGAACTCCTCCTTCCTTGGTCAATCTCTCTTTCTCAGTACAGGTTTTCAGGGTGCTGGCTGTGGAACTCTTGAGTGAGGAGGGGGTCTAAGATGTCCCTGGAGCTGACCCAGGGTGACCCAGGGAGACGTGGAATGTTGGTGCCATCTTGCTGTGAGGAGGAAGCTTGAGCCTGTACGAGACCTTGTTGATTCTGCATAATATCTTGAACGGACCAATGAATCTGGCTTGTAACTTCTTACAGGAGTTAAGTAATCTGAGGTTCTTTGTGGAAACCCATACTCTATCACTTGGAGCATACTCAGGAGTGGCATTTCTATGCTTGTCAGTGTAGTGTTTGTACTTGGCATTGACGTTTTCCAGTCTTTGATGTCCCTCCTCCCATATCTCTTGGCTCCTCTGGAACCAGGAGTCTATGACCGGAATTTGCGTAGAGGTAATTTCCCATGGAAAAAATGAAGGTTGGTATCTGAGTACACACTAGAACAGGGTTGGTTGAGTGGCTGAATGTTTGAGAGAGTTTTGTGCATACTCAGCGCATGGGAGGAATTATACCCAATTCTTCTGGTTTCTCATATAGTATATATGGAGGAAACAGCCCACTTCTTGGTTAGCTCATTCTGCTTGGCCGTTGGACTGTGAGTGATATCCAGAGGTCAGACTAACAGATACTACCAGCTTGTCCATGAATCATGACAATAACAGAGATGAATTGGGGGCCCTGGTCACTGACTTTGTCTTCAGGGATACCACAGTAATGGAAGATGTGAGTGAATATCAGTTCAGCAGTTTCAAGTGCAGTGGGTAGAACTGGAAGTGGGATGAGTTGGAGTATCTTTGAGAACCTATCAATGATGACCAGGATGACTGTGTTGCCTTGTGACTGTGGTAGGTCAGTAATGAAATCAAGGATGATGTGTGACCAAGGCCACTAGGGTACTGGGAGAGAACATAGTTTGCCAGTGGGAGGAGCCCTGGGAACCTTGACTTGGGCACAGACAGAGGATGAGGAGATGTAATGATTAATGTCTGAAATCATGTTTTCCCACCAATACCTGCTTTGGAGCAGCTGGTAGATGCAATGGCTGCTGGGGTGTCCAGAGGCAGGAGAGGAGTATGCCCAGGTGATGAGTTTGCCTCTAAGTCTGTGTGGAAAAGTCCAAGTGGGCAAATTTCAGGAGAATTTGTCGGTTGTGCCAGTCTGATCTCTCTGTCTACATCCCAGGTTATTGCTTGCAGGAACCATTCAGATGGCAGGATGGTGGTAGGTGCTGATGAGTGCGGATGTGGATGTGTGGATTCGGGAGGGAGCATCAGCCTTGGTATTTTGTGAGCTGGGATAATAGGAGATGGTAAATCGAAATCGTGTGAAGAACAGTGCCCATCTGGCCTGATGGGGGTTCAGACATTTTGCTGTTTTCAAGTACTGGAGGTTCTTGTAATTGGTCAGGATCATGAATGGGTGTCCTGTGCCTTCCAACCAGTGCCTCCACTCTTCTAGAGCCAACTTAACCACCAGAAGCTCTCGATTTCTGATGTCATAGTTCCTCTCAGTGAGGATGAGCTTCTTAGAGTAGAATGCTATGGGGTGCAATTTGGGTTGCTTACCAAGGCACTGGGACAGAACTCCTCCTACTCCTGTTTCAGACATGTCCACCTCCACAATGAAGGGTTTGGAAGGTCTGGGTGCTGCAGTATGGGAATTGTGGTGAAAGTGGTCTTTAACTGGTTGAAAGATTGATTGGCTGAAGGATTCCAGTGGAAGCATTGAGGTCCGTTCTTCAGGAGAGCAGTGAGAGGAGCTGTGATGGTGCTGAACCCATGGATGAATTGGTGGTGGAAATTGGCGAACCCCAGAAAGCATTGCAACTCGTTAATTGATGTAGGAGTGGGCCATGATGTCACGGTGGTGACCTTGGCTTGGTCCATGCTCACCCCTTCCAAACCAATGATGTAGCCCAGGAACAAGATCTGGTGGACATGAAACTCACACTTCTCTGCTTTAACATACAGGTGGTTCTGGAGCAGACAAGAAAACACTGACCTGATGTGCTCATGGTGGGTGTTTTTATCTGGGGAGTAGATCAGGATGTCATCAATGTAGGCAAAAACAAACCACCCCAGTATATCCCTGAGCACGTCATTGATGAGGCACTGAAAGACACTGGGAGTGCAAGAAAGGCCATAAGTCATGACAAGGTATTCGAAGTGGCCCACGATGGTGCTAAAGGCAGTTTTCCACTCATCACCCTCATGAATTCTGACCAGGCTGTAAGCGCTGTGCAGGTCAAGTTTGGAGAACACTTTGGCAGATCTGAGTTGCTCTCAGGCTGAAGGCACCAGTGAGAGTGGATAAGGGTACTTTACTGTGATCTGGTTCAGGCCCTGATAGTCTATGCATGGCCAGAGACCTCCTTTTTTCTTCTCGACGAAGAATCCCACTGAGGCTGGAAACATAGAATGTCTGATATACCCCTGCTGCAGGGCTGCTTGTATGTCCTCCTCCATGGCTGCCTGTTCAGTCAGGGACAAAGGGTAGATGCAATTTTGAGGAGGAGGAGTACCTGGGAGGAGGTCAATAGCACAGTCATAAGGGTAGTGAGGAGGCAGACCACAGGCCCTCCCTTTGTTGAATACCTACTTGAGGTCAAGGTAACAAGCTGGGACATTGTCAAGGGAGTCCGGCTGAGGGCTCTCCATGGAAGTAGACAAGATAGAGAGTTGGGGAAGTTTCATGCAGTTCTGAAGACAGGAAGGAGACCACTGAAGAATATCACATTGTTGCCAGGAAATTAGAGGATCATGAAGCTAGAGCCATGGGTAACCCAATATTAGGTTGTGATGTGAGGTAGGAGTGATGAGAAGAGATATGTGTTCTGTGTGAATTGCTCCTATTTGAATCTCGAGAGGCATCATGCACATTGAGACCAATCCCTCTCCTATGGGTCATCCATTGATGGCTTTGAGCTTGATGGGTCTCAAAAGTGCATGGGTGGTCAGACTGTAATTTTGAACAATTGTGTTGTTTATGAAGTTTCCCGCTGCTCCTGAGACTATAAAAGCAGAGAGCACATGAGTTGAGTGTGGTAGCTTTAATAATACTGGCACTTGGAATGACTGTGAGTTACAAGATGTGCTAGAACTCACCAGGTTTGTTAAGCTGGTAGTCCTGCTTGGCTGGTGGTCTCATGGGGGTCGAGTAGGGCACTGGGAGATCAGATGGCCTGCTACTCCACAGTAAAACCAGAGGCCCTCCAGCCTTCTTCTCTCTCTTTCAGATTACTGAAGTCGGGTGCGGGAGGCTTCCATCAGGGATGCAGAGTTAGTATTAGGAGAGAGAGCAGAGGAGATAATCTAAACATATGGCCAGGTCAATAAGAGAGTCAAGAGAAAGATGTTTGTCATGGCATGCCAGTTTGCTGAGTACCTCTGGACGCAAACCTTGGCGAGAGGTGGCTTTCAGGGCTGGTTCGTTCCAGCCGCTGCCGACAGCTAAGGCGCGGAGGTCCAGTGCATACTCCACTATATGGCTTTCTTCTTGATGGATAGTCAACAAGCTTTCTCCGACTTCGATTCCCTCCAGATCATGGTTGAACACTCTCGTGAAAAGTTCCAGAAAATGGTCATAGGATGTGGTGTGTTTGCCCCCATGCTTCCACACTGCACTTGCTGACTGGAAAGCTTTACTGGTGAGCAGACTGATAAACTGGGAGATCTTGTGCTTGTCTGTTGTCCCTGGGAGCGAGGAAAAATACAAGGAACACCAAAGAAGAAATCCCTTACAACAGGATGCTTTCCCAGAAAACTTTTCCGGCAGAGAAATAGTTCAGGGTGGGCCAGAAGGAGAGGAGAGGCATATGAGGATGGCCTGCAACACCACAGCAGTGAGTTGTGTCATCCTGGTGTTAAGCTCGCTTATGATCTGCTGGTGTTCTCCTAACAGTCGCCCCTGTGTGTGGATTGCAGTCTGCTTAGCCTCCTCTGCTGCATCCATGATGTCGAAGTATCCTGTCAGAGTGCAGGTACTTATGGATGTAGGTGCAGGGGAGAGCAGATCCAGCACAAACTGCAGCTGTAGCCAAATTGTGAGGCAGAAATTGCAGTTAGGAAACAGGCGTAGGTCAATCGATCAGTAAAAAGGGCAATGCAGGAGAGGCGAGGAAACAAGGTCGAAAAGTAACGAAAACAGTGGCCTTTATCAGGAAGTTAGTCAGAAAAACAAACTGCTCAGTATAGTCAGGTACAGGACACAGAACGATACTTTGCGAGGTGAGTTTGTGACTGCTGAGCTTATGTAGGGAAGGTGATTGCAGAATAACTGGAGACAGGTGATGTAGTTAGAACTCTGGTGACAGAGGGCGCTGTGTATCATGTGAAGTGTAGTCTGGAGTGCCCATGTTTGGAGGCTGCTCTGAACTCAGGTTTTCAGTGCCGTTACTGACATTTGTGTTGTTGAATCACTCATAATAATCACTATGACAAACATAAACACCTGCAAGCATGTGATTCATTTAGGAACAAGACTGGATTTTTTTATTGACATATGCAGAACAAAGAGGAAACCCTGTCAACATTTTATTGAGTCTGAAAAAAAAGTTGATCTTCCTGGCTGTGAGTACAGTGATATGTCATTAAATATCTTCTTTCCTTACATTCCACATTGTAGTTTGAACAACTGTGCTACAACAACAACAAAAACAACTACAATAATAACAATAACAACAAACAACACTAATAATTATTATTGTTGCTGTTGTTGTAGATAAGCAGATAACAGCAACAAAAATTTTATTTAAGTAAAAAAATACATAATATTCATTTAAGTGTTGTTTGCATATTTATTTATTATTTAGAGAACATCACTGTATGGCATCAACAGCAAAGACCATTTTAAATTCCTACAAAATGCCTTGAAATATTTCTTTAAGTCTCAAAAGGTTAGCTGATGTTTCATGGAGTCCCGCTGAGTGGCACTGTGGAGCATATTGTGTTTCTCCAGCGAGGTGCTGCAAAATAGAATGGAATTTTACAGCTTTTACAGAGTCTAGGCTAAATAACTCGAGGAACAGAGTAAAGTGATAGAAAAGAACGACAATGTTCAGGAAAACAGATAAACACTGGTTAAGTAACACAATTAGGGGAGAACAAATCCTCCCACAGTGTTGTTTAAAGTATAACTGTGATCCGGCCGCCATTTTGTGACGTTTCGATAGAACTACTACACCATATTTAAAATACAGCAAAATGGAGGGTTAGATTAGACTACCATACACAATACATCATCCATCCATTATCTGTAGCTGCTTATCCTGTTCTACAGGGTCGCAGGCAAGCTGGAGCCTATCCCAGGTGATTATGGGTGAGAGGCAGGGTGCACCCTGGACAAGTTGCCAGGTTATCAGAGACGAACAATCATTCACACTCAGGGTCACGGTCAATTTAGAGCCACCAATTAACCTAACCCACATGCCTTTGGACTGTGGGGGAAACCGGATCACCTGGAGGAAACCCACGCAGACACGGGGAGAACATGCAAACTCTACACAGGAAGGCCCTCGCCAGCCAGTGGGCTCGAACCCAGGACCTTCTTGCTGTGAGGCGACAGTGCTAACCACTACACTACCGTGCCCCTACACAATACATCATAACAGACTTATTTTTAACAAACTGATTTACATTGTGATGAGAACTGGCATGGCCTCATCTCTCCTGTTGAACCCTTATGTTTCTGTTTTATGAAATTACACAGAAGAACCAAATAAATTGTTAAACGTTCCAGACTTTTTTAGAACATGACTGAAAATGCCTGCCGTTATCAGCTAGACAACTGAACATATAATTGTTGAAGGAGAACTTCCTGTTATAGGTCCAGGTAATCTGGGTAGGCCTGTCTGTCTGTCTGTCTGTCTCGCTCTCTCTTGTGAACACACAGCCTGTGCAGAACTTGATACCAAAGTCTGGCTCAAATCACAGACCTTCACATTAGTTTATACATGATTTCATTTCATACACAACAGATAATCAAAGTCCTTCCTACGCCATGCCCTGGTCTTCCCAGTCCCAGTACTACCCAGCTCTTTGAGGCACGTGGGAGTGGTGCTGATCTCCATTTCTATAGCCCTTGGCCTCTCACCTGTTATATACCTAGGGTTAAAGTGCGGGGCTAGTCCTCTGGTAACCGTGAGAGTTTGACTCCCTACTTGCATCTGTATTGCAGCGTGCCTTGCCAGATGGCAGTAGGTACCATTTTTATGATAGTCTTTGGTATGATCAGACCACAAGTAGAACTTGCAATCTCTCAGCCGAGAGGCGGACATGCTAACCAATAGGCCAGCTCACAGGACACAACAGATACTACATGGTCAAAAAAGTGATGATTTGAATGATCTGAATAATGTACTCATATTCATCCCCAATACTTACAATAGATGTTACCTAATGATATTTATTTACTGAAAGTGATGTGTGAAGTTGCCCCACTCCTCTTCCAGGGCTGCAGCATGCTTAGAAAAAGGCATCAAAAGTTTGTATATCACACATCAGTATCACCATCTGTCTGTATATGACTGTAATTTTGCAATGTTTTGCTAGTATCATGCTGACAAACATGACAATTTCTGCCATAGTGCAAAGGTGCTAACAAATGGAGTGAGTATTCCTCTGGCACGACTTTTGTGCTCCTCTGCACCAGATAATGAACACAGAGAGGCTATGATTAAGATGGTAGATGATCTTGATCTTGGTATGGATACACAACGACAGCATTTTTTTTTTAGAATGAATCATATCATGTGTCATGCATGTAACTCTGCACTGTATCATGATTCCTGATCCTCACATGCATGTTTCGTCTTTCATCTGTAGCCTCCAGAAGATTTACCTACACAGTGCATATCTGCTATGTGGTGGCAAAAGTGTAGCTGTTTATTATTAGCCCTAGATTATGTAACTCACACACTGTACAAGTCCCTGTGTAAATTGTTACTATAATAACTACAGTATTGTATTAGACACACAGCATAGACCCCTTGCGCATGACGTCACATATCATGGGATAATTTGTCCTGGGGGCAAACAAACACTGTCTTTTGTTTAAGCAGGGCCTAATCTATCTTAAATATGGTTCATTTTTGCACTGTTTTTGGTTGTTCACATAGAAAAATAGATAAAAGGTATTACCGTCTCCCCACTATCAAGAAAAATGTTAATAAAGAGAAGAAGATGCTTCAAGAACAACAAAGAAATTAGTGGCTGAAGGGAATACGACGAAAGGATCTAAGCCTGAAAACTCCAGAGAAGTTTGCAAATACCCGCCTTTGAAGCAATCATTTTATTTCAGGTAAGAATTTGTATTTTTTTAAAAACAGAAAGTCGTGAGTATGGAAGAGTTTGCATAAGAATCTCATTTTATTTCTGTTCGCATTCAAGTTAGCATCTTCATGAAAAAAGTGTTTGATTTCCTTACAGATGAACCAGCTTCCTTATTGGGCATGGAAAACTCAGATTGGGCACCAAGCAACCAACTCAGACATAATTTGGTTAAAAACAACAACAACAAGGAGTGGCATGCACAATATATCTGGAAAGAACAAAAAAGGTCAAGAACAGAAAGGGCTGGAGCTTTGTTTTTGTTATCAGAGGAACCCAGTCCTGTGCAAAATGTCACCATGGAGCCAAAGTGTAGTAATGAACCTCCAGTTCAAGAGCATTCTACACAAACAGATTGAACATCAGAATAGCTGCATGTGTGTGAAATGGAAATAAATCGACTAAGGCAGGAAAATAGTGAACTAAAGCAAAAGCTGAAAGAGACTTCACTGGATCAGGATGCCTTTAAAGCAGATGATAAGGTTCTGTTCTACACTGACCTACCTAACTGGCAGTTGCTGTACTGTGCCTTCAATTTTGTGGCAGCGTATATACACCGCAGTCATCTAGATATGCATGAAGTCCTTTCCAAAGGCTACGTCTGATGCTAATGCAAATGAGACTGAATCTATCTGAAAAGGATGTTGCTTATCGATTTGGAGGGATTCCAAACCACTGTTTCAAGGATTTTTCTGCAAGTTCTTGATGTACTTCACCACAGACTAGGTCCACTGATCCACTGGCCCTCCAGAGATAAACTACTCAAGACTACCAAAGGACTTCCATAAGAACTACCCTGTTTCTGTTGTCATTATCGATTGCTTCAAGATATTTTTAGAGTATGCAGCAAACCCCTTAGCCCATGCCCAGACATATTCAAGCTACGAGCATCATAACACAGTCAAGTACCTGATTGGAATAACACCACAAGGCAGTGTAAGCTTCGTATCAGATGGATGGGGAGGAAGAGTAAGTGATAAACACCTGACAGAAGAAAGTGGCCTGCTAGAGAAGTTGATCCCTAGTGATGTCATTCTTGCAGACAGAGGGTTTGACATTCAAGAGTCTATTGGACTTTACTGTGCACAAATTCAAATTCCAGCCTTTACTAAAGGGAAAAAGCAGTTGAGTGGGATTGAAGTAGAGAAAACAAGGTGCATAGCAAATGTAAGAATTTATGGTAAAATAATTATTGGTAACATCAGGAAAAAATATTGCATTTTTAGTGTTATCCAGCCTATTGATTTTGCAATTGCAAGAGGTGATGGTAAAACTATTTTGGATAAAACTGTTACTGTCAGTTGCGCACTCATCAATCTGTGTGACTCAGTTGTGCCTTTTGAATAGCTCGATATTCAAAATAAATGAAGAAACTGAACATAAACCATTTATTGAAATTATTATTGAAAGGGTGAATATAGTTACAATATGACTATAGCTACAATTGGAATGTGCTGGTTATGTTCAAGTTTGTAATTATTGTACCATCCACTATTAGGTAAAATTAGAATAAAATCTGACAGTATTAAGAGTTTAAAAGTCTAAAGCAAGATATTTTGTTATTTTACAAATAATAACACTTCAGATATTGTTTTAACAACAATAAGTATCAATGTATAAATGACAGAGTGCAAACAGCTCTGTAACTAAATGTCCTTGGGGTTGTTGAGACATGGAGGGGCGGGAATACCATCTAGTCAACAGCTCAGGTAGTAGTCCTTTCAGGGTAAATGCCTTGGCTTTTGCAACATTCTGTTCCCAAAAGCTGACATTGAGAAAAATTCTTTCTACAAAGGTTTTCTCTGACCAGAGGACAAAGTCACAGTCGGTGCGGCCAGTGCATAATAGTTGGACTTGTACCTACAAGAGAACCTGTAATAAAGTTCACCAAAAACACTCTTGTGCAATAATCTATATTTTGTAATAATATTGTCGTATTATACAGTCAAGATGGAAAGTCTGCACACCCCTTTCACCTTCTCCATGTTTTATTACGTTACAGACTTATTCTACAATAGATTGAGTTCATT
>JAPEKL010000022.1:20417519-20427618 GCA_028877455.1 Bagre pinnimaculatus | reverse complement strand
CGCAGGCAAGCTGGAGCCTATCCCAGCTGACTATGGGCGAAAGGCGGGGTACACCCTGGACAAGTCACCAGGTCATCCACATAGACACAGACAACCATTCACACTTAACCTAACCTGCATGTCTTTGGACTGTGGAGGAAACATGGGCAGAACATGCAAACTCTGCACAGAAAGGCTCTCGAACCCGGACCTTCTTACTAACCACTACTCATTCTATTCGTTTTTCTCAAATTCCAGCTTCTCACAGCCACTCGGTTGTGTTCGGGTTTTTCCGGAAACAGCGTGCCGGTTCGATTAGCTCTGTGCGCTGTTAGTTTGGTCTGGTGTTGGTTGGAAATGTGAAAATCCCCGTTGATGGGCTCTGTCACATTTTAATCAGCGCCGTCAGTCTGGGGCGAACAGCAGCTCAGCTTCTGCCGGAGGAGCACCGCCGCACTACACCCGTCTCAGACTGAAGTTCGGGATTTGTTGTGTCAACTCGGTAAGTCAGGTGGGTTTATCAGCGTGTGTATAGAACGGGCGGGTTGTGCTGTCCTGTCCTGTCCTGAGCTTCAGTGCTGAGACAAGGATGAAGTCGAATTAAAATTCCGGGGAACTCAGGCAGACAGACAGACAGACAGGCAGGCAGGCAGACAGGTGAAGCGCAACCCAACGCGCTTTATTTTACATCACAGTCTGATTATATAAGCAGCGATTTCTACCTGGATACACATTACAACACATATAATATATATATCCATGTCATAATTAGTACAATTATTTAAACACACACACACACATTTATATTTATATATAATATATATATATATAAAGGTATATTTTTAAGCAGTGCTGAGGCATTTCTGCGCTTTGCTACTTTTTTTCACGGTTAGCTCGTGCGAGTTAGCCACCGACTTCAGGCTCACACGTCGGTTTTGAAACACGAGTGTTTTTTTTTTTTTTAATTTTAAATTTGTTTTCACTAGAGAATTAATTAATTAATTAATTAATTAATTAATTAATTAATGTATTATGTGTTTTTTTTTTTGGTATTATTTTTGTGAGGTAATGTTGGTGCGCTCGCGCTGTGTTTCTATGCTAACGCGAGCTAGCCGGAGCCTGAGGCGGCTAGCTGCTAGCCAGGGGAGAAAAAAAAAAAAGGTTTGACGGAAGTGCTTAAACTTGTTTACGTCGAGGTTGTAATCGAATAAACAACAAAACATATTTTTTATATGTTTATACGCGCGTATATCTGTGTGGTTTTTAACTGGAACTCGCTATTTAAACTACTCGTTATTGTGTCTGCCTGTGAGCGCAGTTAGCATAGCCGGCTAGCTAGCTGTATCGCGATATTGCTTGTGTGGGATAAACTCGCGCGCACGCGCACACGGGCTGCTTTTATATAATTCTATATCTCTTCTGATCTCTCAAACAACACATCGACGACGTATACAATCCAAGTTAGTTAGTTCTCGCCTGGGTGGCGTTTTGAGATGCACCAAAACAAAAGAGGGCTCAGTTAGATGCAGAACCACCTTTCAGTTTTTATTTTTCAAACGAACACGTTTAATTGTGTGTTTTGAAAGTTTCATCTGACTCATGTTTTTGTTCTGGACAGATTTTATTCACTGCCTTGGTGGTGGAGGAGGAGAAGAAGGAGGTGGGGAAAGAAAAGAGAGAGAGAGAGAGCGCCTTCCTGTGTAAAGGAGATGCCCATCGCGGCTACTGGTGCGCCACCAGCGACTCCTGAGCCCCGCGTGCGTCCACGCGTCCACGCTGGCGTTGAGCGCGTGCCTAAGCGCGCTCCGCAAGGTGAGTACGTTGCACCGGAGGCGGCTCTTGTCGCGGACAGGCTGCACGGCGTTTCCGCCTCCTCAGCAGCCACTTCTTACCCTTTACTCCCATCTCCCCCGGCGCTCTCACCCCAACCCATGACCACCGAGCCGCCCAGGACTCGGTCCCGCTCGCGCTCCGGGTTCTACCAAAGCGCTGGCGCAAACAGTAGCGCAGGGAGTTCAGGCGCTCATCATCATCATCATCAGCAGCAGCAACAACAGCTCAGTGGTGCATGTGCAGGGCTCGGCGCTCACGGACACCCAGAGAACCTGCGGACACCTGCCGGCGTGCTTTCTCCAGGAGGACACCGGCATCCAGGCCCCGGAGCGCACAGGAGCCCAGGAGGAGCAGGTACAGCTCTCGTTAATTAACATCACAGGGTGTTGGAAATGTATCAGTCAACGACAGCATGGTGTCCTGACACCATGGGTTATTTTTCAGTGACAGCACATAGTGATGCATTTTTATACCATGTGGAATCGCGAACACGTAACTTTATCTGTTTTAGTTACATTTAATTTAGGATAAATCCACTTCACACAAATGAAAAGTCGAGCTGCTGTCGGCTCGGTAACGTACAGAGGATCTACTGCCGACGTTCGAACGCTAGACTCGACGAGCGATGGTTCGGGTCCGGACCAGGTGACGGCTGTTGACGCACTGGGAGGGACAAAGCAGTTCAGTTCACTGTTACTAAGTAACACTTGTTAGAGTCGTCTCAATAAAACGTATTGATTTGCTCTTATGGAAAGTTAATAGTTAATCAACACCTTCTGACCAGTCAGAACGGCGGCTTCAGCAGCGCTGTGGTGGTGTTTGAGTTAGAGTAAAGGTCTTTACTGGATAAGGAAAAGTTTATGGATTCAGCTCAGCCCAGTGGACCTTGGTGGTTTTTTTTTTTTTTTGGTAAGTCGCTGCAGGAACCGCTCCCGCTTCAGACGCTTAATTTTATTTCCCGCTGGACAAATATAGCTGGGTGGATTTTCCCCCGTCGCAAGGAAAGTCAGAGACGATTGTGCTGTGACTTTGGCTCTAAGTTAATAATTGGCCTGATGGCTGGATTTGATTATCCTCCATCATTCAATCCTGTGTGTTTTCTATTCTTGGTGTGTCTTTGGGTGGTTTTGAGGCAAATATTTTTGGCTTTTGTAGTTGGACATGGATGCGTTTGGATCGAATTTAGGCCTCTTAACCTGGGCAGAAGTCGATTTTCTGCACGTTTAAGCTACGCTTGCTTCTAAAACGGCATTGAAAATGCATCATGCAAACACTACATCTGTTACGCTGTTCAGCTTGTAAAATAGTAATAACGGTTTATAATCCTCCATGTTTCCTGATTTGATGAAGCCGCATTTATGATAAGACTGAGAAATTGTGTAAGTTGTTTTTTTTTTTTTTTTTTTTAAATTGGAGTGTGGATATATACTTTTATATCCACTTTTTTTTTTTTTTTTTTTAACAAATTTACTTTTTTTCTGTAAACATGTGAATAAGAGCTGCCCAATCTGCACATAAAAAATAATTAGGATGTAGCTTAAAATAATCACATATGATCAGCTAGTTAAGGAGAAAACCGATGCTGGGACCTGCCATGTTCTGTCCTTGCGTCACAATTTCTCTCCAAATATGCGTCAAAATGCACGCAACGTTTTTATGAAACCCTGTAGGTTATATGTAGGTTTGTAACAAGCTGCGTGAATAAAAATAGATAACACGTATAGAAGTACTTCCAGAGTTTGTAACTGATATTTAAAAAGAAGTGAATTCTGTATTTCTGAAAAATGTATCATGACTTCATACATCACAGTATCGCCGTTGTGTTGTCATGTCGCCTCGCGTGATTTAAAACCGTGAAGTGACAGCATGTAGAAAATTACATTGACATTTTGCATAAGCTATTTTTTTTTTTTTTTAATCAGTGATTTTTACATGCCTACGTGGAAAGGTCGCCCAGGCAGCCGTGCGTGCAAACGTATAACAGAAAAGCATTCCTCCTTCAGGGCAGATGTGTGTACATTCGGAAAGTTCTATAGTTTCGGTATCAAATTGCGTCACGTCACCGTGAAGCATGTTGCGGTAAAAATGAGCTAGGTCACAAATAAACTGTCAAAAAAAAAATTTGTGTGGTTGTTTAACGTGTTTTTCACCAGTCAGCTACCAATAATTCTGACAGCAAATATGTTCGTCGCAAGTGTCGAGGCTACTGACGGGAGAGCGACGGAGTAAATAAATATCCACACAAGTAAAAATTCACCAGTGTTGCAGTATCGAATCTTGGAGGATGTTTAAAATCAAAGTATAGAAAATTTTGAGGTGGCCAGTTCCCGCCCTCGATGACTGACTGTGGGTGTGTGTGTGAGAGAGGGAGGTTTTGAATGTCGGTTAGTAGGAGTTAAAAGGTTATTCTTGCCAAATGTGAAAAACGAAAACATTTCCCAGCTGCATCACAGCTTTCACCAGGCACAGTGAGTCACTGTCACACACACACAACTTGAACACAACTTTTCCCACTTTAGAGATCGTGTTGTTTGGTCACACAAAGCACTCCATGGGTAAGCACACCAGAGTTTACTCAAAGAACAGCGCGACACACACGCATGCGCACACAGTGATTTAACCCCAGACTGGAAATACCTGCCTGCCTGCTGCTTCTGTCTGCCTGCTGCTTCTGTCTACCAGCTGTGAGTGAGAGAGAGACAGTCATTTGCCTTTGTTTCCTTATTTTAAAGCATTTCTGCCGTTTTATCTGCAGTCTGTGTGCACACAGATGATCCTCACCTGTAATGTGTGTAAGAGAGAGTGTGAGTGCACGCACGCACGCGCAAAGGAGAGATATCGACCAGGATCAAAGAGACGGCTTTGATAACGAGGGGAGCGAAATCCCCTGAGTTCAACACCATCTGCTCGCAATACAGAACAAATGCAGCTCACGTGTTTCTCTCTCTCTCTCTCTCTCTCTCTCTCTGTGAGAGAGAGAGAGACAGGCCTCTAGAGAGCTGTTCTGCTGTAGGTGTTCACTCATTTTTATCAGAGGAGAGTGAAGTGGTTCATCAGTTCCCTATAGGATCATTTAGTTCTCATTGTCTCTCTCTCTCTTTTTCTCAGTCTCTCACTTTTTATCTGTCTATGCTGTATTTACTAAAGAGTAGCTGTGTGTGCGCGAGTGCGTGTCTGTTCTCAGACACCTGGCACCTGTGAGCCTGTCCGCTCTCGAACATTAAACATTTCGTTGTCCTCCTGTGTCCCTCTGAAGACGCTGCCAGGTCCAGACTCCACACTCAGTCTGCTCTTTCATTTATTTTGTCATCCCCCCCCCCCCCCAATGCAGGTGGAAGCGAAAAGCCTCGCTCTCATTGACCGAAAGAGAACGGAGGCCTCTCGGTCCATGTAAAAAGCCCCAGTTTGGCGTATTAGGTTAATTAACAAGCATGATCCGGGCCCAATTAGAGCGGCTTATCCGTGCCGAAGCTTCCAGAGACGCAGACCTCCTGCTCCACGTCCACATTTTCTCAAGAGTCCTTAAACAGGTGCAGCTGTGGAGGAGGTTCGGGTTTATTTCAGTTCTGTGATTTGCTCCGTCAATAAAGTCAAGCACAGGAGATGATCCATGACGTCTGTATGCGAGGTTCATGTCAGATTGATATCTGATTCAGTTCCTGTTGTCATTGTTCTATTTTTAAAGAAATGAACGCGAACGCACAGCCGGTGATGCGATAAATTAGATACTTGCATGAATAAAGCATTCTTTTGCGCATCACATCCAGAGTGTTCGTTTGTCTCGGTGAGTCATGTTTAAATCAACTCCTTGCAGGTGAGTCGATTCATTTTCTCACCGGTTCACACAAGTGAATAGAGACCTCTCTCTCTCTCTCTGTCTGTCTGTCTGTCAACCTTTTCATTTTCTCCCTCTTTCTTGGAGACTCGTTCTGTCAGCGTTCCAAAAGTCTCTTCACAGTGTTGTTAAATAGCAACACTTGTTTAAATTCTGTTTATTACACTCACACACAGCAAGTCACTGTGTAAGTCGTTGCCATGGAGAATGAGATCGCGAGTGTCTTCATCGATCCTGACTCTTCCTTTCACTTCTCTGCTTAGTACCGGTCTTCATCTTGTTCATGTTTTAGACTATGTAAGCGATGTTCACCGTGACCGTGAGGCAGGAGAGGGAGACGCGTACACGCTTTCGGCGTATTTGAGTATATACGACACGTTTTTAGATCAACACTTCGTTCCGTAGCTTTGGCAGGCGCTAATTAGAGTCTCCATGGTGCTGCAAAGCATTGCTGCACAAAACTAAAAATAATATTTTCATCAGGTTCATAATCACATGATCACGGTTCAATTGACGTTACTGTTCCTAAACTGATCCTGGATCAGATCGCACTGTTTGCTGCTTCAGATTCATAACCATCTGCTCTTTTTTTTTTTTTTCCCCGCATTGACGTGTCGATTTATTTAAAACCGTAAGCGATGCTAGAGCGAACACTTCGTATTTTATTCAGCTCAAATCAACACTTTCTCGTTTCACTTTCTCTCACACACACACTCCCACACTCTTCCATTTTCATAACAAAGGGAGCTATTTGTTTTCTCCTGCTTTTGTGCGTCTCCAAGCAACCTCTCGAGCAGTTCCGGCCACTTCGGAGCTGGACAGGGAAACGGACCAGCGAGCCGCCAACCGGCCGATTCGCTAAAAAAAACTTCCTGACTAACCGAGTGAGCCTGTTAAGTCCTGTAGTGGAAAAATAAATCCTGAATCTCTGGTTAATTTCTACGTGTTAGTCTTTATTTTACTAGGAATTTACGAGCAAACTTAAATGAGTACTTATGAGTTTTGGGGCGCTCGCACTCTAAAAAAGCATTTGGGTGACGGAACTGTTTTTTCAAGCTATGATAAGGCGGAGTACGGCAAGAGACACTCTGCTCTCTTCCCCATACATGATCTCACAGACGCTTGTGGTTGATAGGAGAGCGAGATGAGGATGCCCCTCCCACCCAGGATGCATGCACGATTTTTGTTCTTATGGGATTCGTCAGTCTCTTGACATTCGGTTCATTTCAGTTGCTCACGATAACGCTCATTTTCGATATTACGAAATGACCTTACGTCAGACGGTTGAACCCATTTTGGTGACGAGCCCAACTCAGCCCGTTGTCGAACCCTGACCAAACCCCAGTGCTTTCTTCAATAACAAAGCCAAAGCCAGCTTACTGTCTCAGCCAGGAACTGTGCTGTGTCCTGTCATGGTACCTGTTTACTGTGTGTGTGTATGAGAGAGAGGGAGAGAATGCATGCAAAAGAGGGCTGAAATGAGAGAAACTCTGAGTGGGTGAAACCAAATCATGTTTCATGGGGCCCGTGGTGGAGTGAGTGAAAAGGGCCAAGAGAGGAAGAGAAGAGAAAGGGAGAGTGGGTGTGATCATGGATAATGTCTCTCTCTGTCTCACTGTCTTTCTCGCTCTCACTGTTACTTGGTCAAGCTTTCTTTCTTTTTCTGTCCATCTCACTGTCTGCCTTTCTCGCCTCCTCTATGTATATCTTTCTCTCTTATTCAGTTCCTCTCTCTCTCTCTCTCTCTCTCTTCCTATCCCTCACAGTCTGTCTCTCCTTCTGTTTCTCTGTCTGTCTCTCTGAGAGAGGAAGCTGAACACAGAGAGGAAACATTAGCCCAAACACTCGCTCTCCCTCCCTCCCTGCCTCCCTCTCCCTGGTCTGGTTTCAGCTTTTCCAACTCCGTCCTCTTTTCCTCTGGCTTTATGTTGCTGTTGGGTTTCAGAGGTTAAAGTGCTCTCTCTCTCTCTCTCTCTCTCTCTCTCTCCACTTACTTCCTCTTTTCCCGTGCTGTGTTTGTTGCTTCTTTCTATTCAGCTGGCTTACAGTTATGCAAAGCACGCTGGCAAACACACACAGTCGTCCTGCGTGTCTGATCGTGTGCGCGCGTGCCGATCTCTCGAACGTATTTTGAAATATGCTGTGAGATTTAAAACCTGTTTGCTTGTGTATAGTGTAAGGAAGGCTCCGCATTCACATTCAAACTCCCGATATCGCCCAGATAAACTGCCGAAAATAAACCTGAACGTCCGAGTGACTGTTCTCCTGGGATAGTGGTACATCCCGGACCTATTTGACACAAGTTTTATTTTCCATTCCAACCAAATATTCATTCATTCATTCCCATGTCTGTGGTGATTTATAAGGTGTGTGTGGACGATTTGACAGGTGAACTGTGTGTGTGTGTGTGTGTGTGTGTGTGTGTGTGTGTGTGTGTGTGTGTGAGAGAGAGAGAGACTGTATTATTAATGGTTAGCAGGGGGAGAGAAAGGGAAAGGAGTGAGGGACTAAAAGGGGGCAAGGGTAGAAAGATGGAGGAAATGGATCGAAATAGCTGATGCACTCTGGAGCTCCGAGTAAAATCAATAACAGCCATAAGGGGACGCCTCAGCCCCTTAATGTCTGCCTCTCGCTCTTTTTTTTTTTTTTTTTCCTCCCATCCCCCCCCCCCATATAGCTATCCAAGACACCCCCTTCCTCTCCTTTTACCCATCCATCTCTCCGCTGTCTTCAGGAGCGTCCTGTCAGTCCCGGCTCTTCCCCTCTGTCCATCTCCGATGCCGTCGAGGGAAACATGGCCGGAAAGGCTTACAATTAATCCTTCGCTGCACCAAAATCAGTCATCCAAGTGCAGACGTTCTAAACGGTCCTTTTATGTATTTTAATGTGATCCTGTCTCTTAAAGAGAGACTTTTTTTTTTTTTTTAATTTGGAGTGTTTATTAGGCGCTTTCCAGACAGCACTCTGAAATTAATCAACACCTTCAGACCAAACCATCTCTGAGTGAAGGAGGGGTGGGGTGGGGTGTCGTCGTCGATGATTGATTCTACATTGCCGTTTCAGTGGATTCCTGGCATGTTTACTCACGCCACTTCACACCTCCAGACCCTGGCTTCATGTCAATCTCACAGGTGTGAATCAGACACAGCGTTAAAGTAGCAGGGCTTTCCCAGCATTCATTGGGGCTGAACTCCGTCAGACTCCCTCCCTGTTCATGACGAAGCACGAGGAGTCGAGTGCGACTTTTTCTATTGCTCTTCTAACGCCTACTGTGACTAGTACTACTAGCGTTATTCTTATTGCTATGCTTGTTACTACTAGTCATAGCAGTATTACTCGGCTTACTACGGCTCTTTTTACAACTACAAGTTGTAGTAATCTTATTACTACTAATACTCTGAATCTATGTCGTCGTCGTACGACTCGCTTGCTACTTTTGCTCCTATACGACTAGTACTACTCTGTAACTAATGCTTGTTCACGACTGCGCTTCCTGCTAATACTGTAATACCACTCTTACTGTTACTACTACATTATCCTGTGATGGATTTCCATGAACTTGGTAGCTCTGGACCTGACTGCACGAACCTGACACATTCTGGCCGCTTGAATGAATTTGGGGCGGGGCAGCAAACCGTATTTTAATTAGGAACCATGACGTTTCGCACCATCTGTTGGTGCCGTTATGTGGTTATTGGTGTATGTCGGTAGAAATGTTCCACATTTTGAGTCATCTGCGTTTGCGGATTTGCATTTGGGTGCAAGTTATGGTCATTCTTAAACACCTGTTAGTTTAAGTCCAACCACATGACCAAGCGTTCGCTCCCTGTCTCTCGATCTCGAGTTTGCGAGGCCGAGATGTGCCTCATGGACGGGTTCAGATCAGTCCGTGCCGAGATGAAACACAACAGATCAAACTCGTGCTGAGAAGCACAGAGGATGATTTAATTAGTTACAGCCACACACACATCTTAATTCTGTCTTCAAGCATCAGAGAGGAGAGAGAGAGACGGATCTTCTGCAGTATCAAGCAACAAAAAAGGATTCTAGTCTCTCTCTCTCTCTCACACACACACACACACACTGCTGTCCTTGGAGCAGACGTTTCAAGTCATCCAAGGGTAACTCCCTCCTCTTCACCTGACGAAATCCGAGCACAAGAATACAGAACACCTACACGCACACATTAATATTGTACTAAATTGCACCAACATGAATATTACTGCTAATCCCAGTAACCAGGACATTCGAATCTAATCTGCTTTCGCTAATATGTATTTCCTGGAAGGCTAAAAATCATGTTAAAGTGACGTTAGGTGTTTTTGGGGCACTACAGTGTTCCCTCGCTACTTCGCGGTTCGTTTATCGCGGACTTGCTGTTTTGCGGGTTTTTCAGGTACTCTGTCTAAAGTATTTTTGCACATCCGTAGTATGTATTGTACATTAATGTAA
>JAPEKL010000022.1:19014234-19025739 GCA_028877455.1 Bagre pinnimaculatus | reverse complement strand
CTGTCAGGTTATAGTCCTATGAAAATCCATGACCTTGAGTTTGACATTTCAAAGTCATTCAAGGTCAAAGGCCATGGTGCCAAATGAAAGCCCATATGGCACTTCCTATAAGTTGATAATGGTAAATATCCATCTACCATCAACCGTTTAAGTTACAGCTCTCTAAAAATCCATGACCTTGAGTTTGACCTTTCAAGGTCAAATATCATGGTGCCAAATGAAAGGCCATATGGGAGTTCCTATGTGCTCATAATCGTAAACATCTGTCTATCAGCAACTGTTTTTGAGTTATAATGGAAAATATGTTGCTTTGACCAAAAGGTTGACCTTTCCCTTCACCTTGACCCAATTACCCCCAAAATTTAATCAGGTAATTTACGGACCATTGCCCACCTACCCTGAAAATTTTAAGTCAGTCAATCGGTGCAACCGTCTAGACACTAGATTATTAACAGATAGACACACAAAAGTTTGATCATGTAATATATCAGTGGAAGCAGAATTGAAAGCTGAACATTTTGGAACTGGTTTGAAGTAAATATGATTAATATGAAGGAAGATATTGCAAAAAAAAAAAGTGACCTTTTTGGTGACCTTGACTGGATGACCTTACAAACGTTGGAGGTTCTATTTGAGACCAATGCCCATCTATCCTGAAAGTTTCATGAAGCCGATTTCCCGTAATGTTGCTAACCAAAAAAAAAACAAAGAAACCCCACCGAAAACAATACCTCACTCCCAGTGGACTCTGTCCCAGGCGAGGTAACAAACAAAGAAACCCTACCAAAAACAATACCTTGCCCCCTGGTAGACTCTGTTCCGGGTGAGGTAACAAAGAAAATATAGCATACAATTATGTCTTAACTTTCAGAGAATAAAGTAACAGAACCCCAAAAAAGGAAGTATTGTGATGTATTGCAATACTGATTTTTTTTTTTATTTACCACCCATACTGTGGTCCATCTTAACAAAAGATCAACAACAACAAAAACCTGAACAGGATAAAACAAGGAAAACTAGAATCACCATCACATGGTTGTATGCCTCTTGGACTGGGAAGAACTGGTTTCTACATACAGCTGGCTAGCTAGTGTTAACTACCTGGCAGGTACAGACTGAATAAAGCAGAATCTACACCACTCACATATTGTAACTAGTCACTCTACTTTCCTTCTCATGGCAGAAATTAAATTTTTGATTAAATATTTAACTGATTTCCAGTCTCGGTTTCCCAGGGCTTTAGGTTCTGCAGTGCTGACCGTCCATTTTCCTTGGAACTTGGCTCCTCACTATGAATTTCCTTAAATGCTTTTCAACTGCAGCAGATTCCTCTAGTGTCCAGGCTTTTTTGACAGCAGTTTGTTTACCTACGTACTGTAGGTGTAAGAAGAACACATTGCAGGTTTAAAACCTAAATGAATTGGAATTGAAACACTATTGGATTAAATCACGTAGGTCATCCATTGCAGTACTGACTTGGTTCAGAAACCACAAAGCGCCATCCCATAGTCACTGAGAAATATACATAGTTTTATTCTCCACAACAGTTTAGCTCTTTGTTGTTGACCTCCTCTGGTTTGGGGCATATGATGTTGCAGTACATTCATGCAGGCATGTCATGCTGTCCTCATCTTCTGACTCCTGTGCTTGTGGCATGCTGGCATCTGGGTACAGAAAAAAAAAAAGTTTATTCATATAATACACAAAACACAATATACTGACTTAAAATATGAAGTAGCTGGCTGGATTAGTATCTAAAACTTTTCAGAGTGGTATGTCTATGATATGATATTCACATCCAATGAAAGACAATTCATAACCAGTTAAAAATCATACCTTCCATGTCCTCTTGTAAACTCATCTCCATGTCAACAGTCTCTAAAAGGGTAAATGATAGACTACAAATGAGCTAGAAATCTGAAACTGTTGATCAATTTGATAAGAGTGAACAAATGTACTACATAAACAGCGGGACTGGTAATATAAATAGCGTGACTACACTTATGTAGTTATAGTCCAACTATAGTATAACCCCTATAAAACTTGCCCTGCTCATTAGTATCCATCCATCATCCGTAACCACTTATCCTGTGCAGGGTTGCGGGCAAGCTGGAGCCTATCCCAGCTGACTATGGGCAAGAGGCGGGGTACACCCTGGACAAGTTGCCAGGTCATCGCAGGGCTGACACAGACACAACTAACCATTCACACCAATGGTCAATTTAGAACCACCAATTAGCCTAACCTGTACATCTTTGGACTGTGGGGGAAACCGGAACACCCAGAGGAAACCGCAGACATGGGGAGAACATGCAAACTCCACACAGAAAGACCCCGGTCAGCCGCTGGGCTCAAACCCAGGACCTTCTTGTTGTGAGGCAACAGTGCTAACCACTACACCACTGTGCTGTCCCTCCTCATTAGTATAGGATTTATAGATTGAAAGAGTTGTCCTTTTTCACTTTTTTCTTACATTAAAATATACTAAGAGTTAATACTGTTCACATCAAGGTGAATTTCATCCAGACTCTTCCCTTTGTATTCTCCTAGGCATCCCTGTTCCAATGCCAGGAGAACTTCATTTATTTTAGCTAGCTGGAGGGCGCCCTCTAGAAGGTGGTAGTGCTTTCTTTGGACCTCAATATTATGCCCAAGGAAATCTGCCAGCTGGTCAAGTCTTGAGATTCAGAATGGTTGAAAGGGTAGCAATGTGTTTTGTAGAGGTAAGTGCTTTGGGAGTTTTGAGGTCATCACAATCATTCACAAATTGCCTTATGCAGTCAGAACCCCTGAGGTAATGGACAGAATGTGGCAATGCAAATGAGTGTCCATTTTCATTCTGCACCCCACATTCTTCTCACATTTCAGAGTATCAAGCGACTCCCTCATGAGCGGGGTGAGGAGAACAAGAACTTTCCTTCCTCTCTTTCCTACTATGATTATCCGGGCAAAATGTTTGCAAAGCTTCTGCCAGAGTGCTGTAAAGGCCAGGTTAATATTTTCATGTGTTTCTGATGTGTCCTTTTGATAAGTACACAGACAAGGGCATTCTGGATACCTCTATTGCTCTCCAGCGGTTGAAGAGGATAACTTGCGCTAGGATCACTTTAGCAAGGTCTTTTCAGGTTGAGGGCGAAGGCTCTTCTTTCAGGGCATTCAAGTGTTGCTGGTGTTTCTCAGATAAATGGCAATGAATATTTTGGACATCCTGTGTGAATGGGAGGAGTTGAGGAGAATTCCACTTGGCCTGGTCAAGGTAACTTAGTGCTTGGATTGCGATGTCAAATTTCCAACTTTCTTGGTATTGCTGTGCAAATTCCTCAGCAGCTTGGACAGTTTGTTTATCTTTCATCTTCAATCCTTCTGACTTAATATACATGTACATAGCCAAAGAATGCAAGCTGTGTCCAACTTTGTGAGCAAGAGATGGACGTTGATATTTGCCAGTTTCATCACTGAATCCAGCTAGGCATCTTGCAGCAGTGACAAGACGACTGTACTTTTCAGGTTTTATGAGTTCTTTCATAGTCTTCACAGGTGCAACTTTTTTTGCTTCCACTACCAGTCTGCAAAGCGCTCTTGGTTTTTGTTGAATATATTGGTGTTGGGGTGGCATGGTGGTGTAGTGGTTAGCACTGTTGCCTCATAGCAAGAAGGTCCTGGGTTTGAGCCCAGTGGCCAGTGAGGGCCTTTCTGTGCGGAGTTTGTATGTTCTCCCCGTGTCTGCGTGGGTTTCCTCCGGGTGCTCCGGTTTCCCCCACAGTCCAAAGACATGCAGGTTAGGTTAACTGGTGGCTCCAAATTAACCGTAGGTGTGAAGGTGAATGGTTGTTTGTCTCTATGTGTCAGCTCTGCGATGGCCTGGTGATTTGTCCAGGGTGTAGCCCGCCTCTCGTCAATAGTCAGCTGGGATAGGCTCCAGCTTGCCTGCGACCCTGTATAGGATAAGTGGCTACAGATAATGGATGGATATTGGTGTTGGCTAACTACCTTCTTATTCTTGTTGAACAGCCTGTAGCCATATTCTAGAAGGCAGCAATCTTCCTTCATAGTAACTGCAACCTTGTCTTGATTCATATCACTTAAGGATTTCCAGTATGCATCACTAAATCCAATTGGTGCAGGGTCAGCAAAAGCACAGAATGCCTGGACTCTTGTTTTACCTTATTTTGATATGTTCTCCTGAGGCTTGAATTTGCAGACCTGAAAATGTCGCTACAACACTTTTTGTGAACAAGCCGTAGCAGTACATACAGGACAATGCATAAGTTTACATCCCTCAGTTCTCTCCTTTGGTTGTTTCCATGGGATGAGTTTGCCTTTTTTGCTTTCCAACACTTCAATGTTGTGCTCAAAGTTCCCCTTATTTTGGATATAATCTAATTGCAGTCACCTTTCTTTTGAATTCTTTGGGAAAGTCAACACTTTTGCAACATCAGCCTGATTGCTGTGTTTTTACGCAACAAATGTCCTGAAATTTTCTGAACTATTCATCCACAATATAAGCAGTGATGTTTCTTGTTATATCTTCTTGAACCATCCTCCTTCAAAACTGGATTAACAAAAAGACAGACTGCTGTTCTTCAAGGGACAGTGAAACACTCGCCTCATTAGTATATGTTTGCATTATTTTCTCTTCATTCACATCAGCTTTATATTTTATTTATCAGCTTAATAGGCGAGAGGCCGAGGGCTACGGAAATGGAGATCGGCGCCACCCGATGCGTCACATGGCGCGGGAAGGACTTTGACTTTTTGACATCAGCTTTGCCACCAGGAACTCTTTGTGTGGGGTCATGTCTTGTTTCAAATCTGCTCTGACTGGAAGGCTTGCCCCTGCTCTGACAAGTAGATGCAATTGTTTTGATTTTATTACCCAGGGATAGATCAATGGTGCAGTCACCGTCTGTGCCTTCCTCACTGGGATTTGGAATATACTCATCTTCACTATCCACACTTTCTTTCAAAGAAAAGGGAAAAACTGAAGTTAATAACTCAACCTCCAAATTAACTACACTCTTAACTGTCTACTGGGTTTTAGGATGAAGTACATTCTATAGGATGGCTGAGCGAAATTCAAAGTACTATCAGTGCATGTCTGGCACTCCAATTAGTGAACGTGGTATTGACTTTGGTTGGCACTACCCTTTAAGTGATAACATGAAGGAGCATTAAAAAAAAAGGGCTTACAGGACGCCAACAGCCTCTCCTGGACCTTTGTAAAGCCATTTCAGACTTTGAAATGGAAAGGCCCTCTGTACTATCGTCACTTGAATCGTAAAAAGCATCAGAAAAATCTGGTATTCTATTATCCATCTGAAAAAAAAAGAGAGTGTTATGTAAAAGTATTATTATCCATTTTATGCACATTCTATTAAAATCCATCATGGGGAAAGAGTTTGTAGGAAATAGCCTATAAACCATTTATTAGAATTCAATGTCAGAGGCATACCAAAATGCTTTTTGTTCTTCTCAACTTTGGAACAACTTCATGGTCTGATTGCACACTGGAACAGTATGTTGTAGAATCCTCATCAGTGTCGTCCATGTTGTTGCAAGAAACTGAATACCAATAAAGAAACAATGAGAATGAACAATATAAAATGATCAAAGTCAAACTCTATAAAATAAACCTACCTGTTGTTCACGTCAGGAAGAAATTTTTGCATTGGTAGCTGTATGCAGTTTTATTGTTTGTAGCTTGCTGTGGATGCCAGTTAGTGGCCGAGAGCACCTGAAGCCATGCACACACCCTTCCCGAAGCAGATAAATGTCTCATTTGATTGGCTATGATGATACACACTTCCGGAAGTGTGCATCTGCGACAATACCTTATACCCAGTGTCAGGGGTGCTAGAGCAAATATTTCTCACACACTTTTTACACATGTACCCATACTTTATGGAAAGTGAAAAGAAAAAAAAAAAACCGCAAGAGGCATATCAGGTGAGGCGCCTGAGCTAGATTAAATTGAAATCGGTGTGGGGCCCACGATTTTGGACCCCACAAGGTTGTTGGGCCCCATACTGTTGGTATGCTCCTGGTCATCAGGCCCAATAAAGTAATAAATACAAGTGCGCACACACACACGCTTCTATACTGTCCACCTAATATACGCAGCATGTATGCATGCACACTTTGTGACTCTGCAGCGTGGATGAAGTGTGTGTGATGCTGAAGACACAGGGCTTCGTCCAAGTGGATCAACACACACATCTGGAAGGGAGTGTGTTCTGTAAGGACACACACTGTCCTGATGTCCTGCTGTTTCCACACCATGCCCAAGAACTTCTAAACAAGACGACACTGTTAATGGATCATGCACTTATAATACAGGTGACACACTCGTATTATATTATGCACACACACAGACACACTTATGTCTTGTATCTCAAGCATGCATATCATGCATCTTGCCTTGTGTGTACACCTGTCTTTCTTAAAGGAGAAATCCCGCAGTCTGGCTGTGTGCGCACTGCGCCCCCTGTTGGCCAAGAACACAGATGTGCTGATGGCAGGGTCATTCTCTGCACACACCGTGGCGCACGTAGGTGTCCAGGCTTCCATTCTTTCCAACCATGTCTACATTTGTGGGATTTCTGCTGGCTCCGCCCACAGAGAGGCACTACAGTTGACGCTGTCGCGCATTGGCTGCAAAAGTGAGAGATTTCTGAGATCAGAACATTTGAGCTAAATATTTGTTTAATAAATACAGTAAGCTGTTGAGCTCTAACAATGTGCTATCTGTGTGTGAAGATGTACGCTTGCTGTCTGAGCAATTTGCTGAACTGAGTGAAAGCGATTCACGTCTCCAGAAGGTTCGAGTTGTTCTCGTGCTGCCCCGATGTACGGCTTCAGCACTCATTGACCCCATAGTGCATATTATTAACGAGGATGGAGGTACGACAACACAGAAGGGTCAAACACCAGACCAGTGCCATGTGATTTTTTTCCCCCCACTTTCCCTGTTGGTTACAAAGTTGATGTGTTCAGAACATGTTATTTATATATGCTATGAAACAAGACATGCACACTGTAACAACACAGTTACCAGTCATAGGTTGAACCAGCTAACTAACTGGTCGGTAGTACAGATTGGTGTAACCATAGTAATAAGGAGGCTGTTTGTCTTTGCTGTAGACCTTGAGGGATTTTTTTTTCTTCCTTAACTGAATTCACATTTTATGCAAAATGTCTAAAAACATCTTGGCGATAAAAAATATTTATGTTCCTAACTGGCTTTAATGTGAATGCCCCTTATTGTATTATCTCAGGGTTGGGTTTTGGTTTTTTTTGCATATTACAGCAATAAAATTTTTTTTTTTTTTTTTTTTAATTTTTCACACCACCAACAAGATCTGTAGGATTAAATATAAAGTGTGCTGTGGGTGGGGGGGGGGGGGGGAAGACAGTGTGAAATCAGCCTTTAAAATGCAATTATCGTTTTCTTATCAGACAGGAAGTTGCTGAAGGATCTGTCTCAAGGTGCTGTGTCCAACACAAAACTGGAGTCCCTGATCAAAAAACAGATACAAGACTTGACCCACGCCCTGAGCTGTAACACACACACACACACACACCTGTAATACTAGATTCTGCACTAGTCAAGGTTAAGTCTGAGGTTCAAATTCGATGAGCAAAGTGTTGCTCTTTAAAGCGGATTCCTAACCCTGGTCCTCACATTTTCTCTGAAAATGAGCTCATTATAAAGATTAGAAATTATAAAATCGTTCAGGGTTTTTTTGGGGGGATTTCTCCTTTCACAGCTGAGCTCTGTGCTTGAATTGGATTCTGCTTTGCTTGTAAGCTCCTTAAATAAAATCAAATGAATAAATATAAATGCAAAGTATAAAGACCACACTACTCAAAAGAATAGTCAACTTCCCCGACGTGTTCATCAGGATGAAATGTCTGTATCAGCTGTTCCTGCTCTGCTCTCTCCTTTTACACCCCGATTATAGCTAAGCTACGGGTATTACATTTTCCCACTGCAATGCAAGAGTGACTTTCCATTAAAAGTGTATGAGCATGAGGACACGTTCTTTGACCTTAGAGAAATTTTCTCGTCCTTTCTTAGGCAGATTTCCATTGAGCATACTTCTGCTGACCTACTGGGACAAAATATCCGTATATTGAGACAGAATTCAGCTTTATATCCACCAATCTAAAAATCTCTCTTTTACATAATGTATGAACTACATTTGAATCAAACTGTATAATTAATTATAAGCAGAGTAAAAAGTGTAGTTTTTGAAATTTGATGATATAATTGATGACTCCAGCAGTTTGACTTCTGTTCTTTTGGATTTCTGTGATTTTTTTTTTTTTTTAAATCAGTGAGCGTTGTGTGATTTATGAACTACAGTTCCCAAGGTGCATGGTGTGGTCTACTGCACATGCTCAGTGTATGCAGAGGAGAACGAGCTGGTGGTGAAGAGAGCGCTCAAGAATGCTGAAGTCAGAACCAAGTTACGGCCATTCAGGTAGACACAACTTTGCACCAACACTCACGAAAGACTCTTGGGTAGGAGTTGAAGAATAGTTGGTGAGGTAGTGGTTTGGAAGCTCGGTCACTAGTGGAGAATGAGACAGATGAGAATTTCTAGGAAGTTAACTAGGAAGAAGATGGAGCTTCAGATGTGGTCTTTGTCCCAAACTTCAGTTATGTCAAAATTCCTTAATTTCAACACAAAACCACCATCACTGCTCAGGGGGAAGCTACAAGGAGTAGGAGTAGATTGTCACCTGGTTGCATGGACTATTAACTATCTCGCCAACAAACCACAGATTGCGAGATGACATGACCATAGCTTTCCCCTTTTACATACGAACTCCGTTACTGTATGAGGTGAAAAACAGAAAAAGTAACAAATTTTCATTCTCACTCAGTCTTTCATAATGGAAAAGTCACGGATATCGTGTATTCCCACCTGACTGTGTTTAACAGAATGCTATGGAGCACAAATTGTGTGAGACCTGACACGACATAATTCACAAGGCGGCGAGTCCATTGTTGTGAAAAGCCCAAGCTGAGACATTAGCTAGTTAGTAACATGGCACAAATTGAGCTGCATCATGTCTCTGTTGAGAGAGTTCTCTTCCTGTTTCTGAAGATTTGTTTTGTTCAAGTAAAGGTTATTTATAACAGTTTTGCTTATACCACCATATCCGCTGACTCGCTCAAGCAGACAACCATGACCCCTCGATCTACAGTTCCCACATAACCACACACACCCACACCTTTCACTTATTACTCACCTTATTTAAACCCTGGCTTCTGTTAGTTTGTCTTGTGTTTGTTTTTATTCTCCATGCCAACACTTATCATGTTCCTCACTTCTACCATTTTCATGCCTGGTGTTTTTTTGTTGCTTTGACTATCCTGCGTAAATAAAAGGTTTCCACACTCATATCCGTCTCTATGCCTCAACCATGATAGAAATAATAAGTGGAAATGTCAGCATCCTGTTCATTCAAGAGACCAACTACATTCATATAACTTATTAGAGTATATTGTTCAAAGTCCTTCCCATGCCACAAGGCACATTTGGCAGGGCCGATCTCCATTTCAATAGCCCTCGGCCTCTTGCCTATTACATCACTTGGGTCTTGGGTTACAGTGGGAGGGCTAGTCCTTTGGCAACCATGCAAGTTTGACTCCCTACTCACATCTGTATTGTGGCATGACTCGCCAGATGGCAGTAAGTACCATTTTTATGATGGTCTTTGGTACAGCACATCATTATAACTATTTTATTATTAGTTACTGTTGTCAATGTCCTTGTGTGTATTTTATAAACAAAATTTCATCATGGGTATCTATGTACACTAAAAACAAGCTTTATATACATATGGTCTGTGCTTATCCATGGTTTTGGCTCCACGTTAGATCCTGGAGCATATCCCGCACCTATACGGTGGTCCCCCTGTATCTGCTAATATATTCTTTGCTTGTTTTGAGTTTGCTGTTGGTTGCTTTTCATTGAGGCAGTATGAGTAGTGCCATTGCAAGATCACGACATAATTTATGTCACCGCCAGCAACAACATGGCCATCACAAAACGTAACTCTGATGGTTCCTTTTCCCACTGAGACCATAACAAAAGATTACCATAAACATTACGAGGTCACCAGGGTAGATTAATGTTTTGACTTTAGCATTTTGTTCTCATTCCCACAGAACACCATTACAGCATAATAACAGAAACTGTATGGTTTTTATTATGAGTGGGAATGAGATGTGTGTGTCTGATGTGGTGGTTTGCAGTACAGGTGCCCCACAGGGTACGGTGCTCTCCCCTTCCTGTTCACCCTATACACATCAGACTTCAGATACAACATGGGCAACTTTCACCTCCAGAAGTTCTCGGACAATACAGCCATCATTGGATGCATACTTGACGGGAATGAACAAGAATACAGGAAGGAAATCAAGGACTTTGTCAACTGGTGTGAGCTGGATCACCTTCACAAACACCAGCAAAGGCGTTTGGTGATGGACAAAACAGACAAAGGAGATGGTGATAGATTTCCACAGGAAGTCAAAAGCCCCAGACTACACCATCAACAATCAGAGATCTTGAGATGGTGGGAACATACAAATACCTGGGTGTTCCCTTCAATAATACACTGAACTGGTCAGACAACACAAATAATCTGTATAAAAATAGATAAAAATACATAATTAAAAAAAAAAAGACCAAAGATATCTTCATATGCTGAGGAGACTAAGGTCCTTTGGAGTGTGCAGGACACTAAAGAACATTCTACACTGTGGTGGCAGATTCACTCTGTCCTGGTCTAGTCCATACATGAAGTGGGAGAGAGGAGGAGGTCCTAAATCTTAGCCAACTCCTCTCATCCCCTGCATGAGGCTGTGGATGAGCTCCTTCAGCAACAGACTGCTACACCTACATTGTAAGGATGGTAGTCAGATTCCTAAACAGCAGCACATTTTAGCAACTGTTGTCTTCGTTGGTCACCATCACTCACCACTCATAGCACAACTGTCAGGGTGCAGGCACTTACGGATGCAGGCGCAGGGGAGAGCAGGAGAAGCAAACTGCAGATGAAGCCAAAACAGTAGATTAGAATTGTGGTCAATCAGCAAATGGAATGTCAGAGGCGAGACTAAGAGATGAGATCAGGGAACCCATAAACAAAGGTCAAATAGCGAACTGGCAGGCAGAAAGTAACTGGCTCAGTACGACAAGGGATAAACACTGAACAATACTTCACATTGAATATGAGTGAGAGTGGAGTTTAAGTAGCGGAGATGATTAAGGTGGAAATGAGTGACAGGTGTACTTAATAGGCTGAAGATAAAGGGCTGTGGTTTGTGGGAAGTGTAGTTCATGGTGGCCATGTTTGGAGGCTGTTTTGAGCTTATGCTGTCAACACTGTTACTGACACCAACAATATCCAAGGCAATATCTCATCTCATTATCTCTAGCCGCTTTATCCTGTTCTACAGGGTCGCAGGCAAGCTGGAGCCTATCCCAGCTG
>JAPEKL010000022.1:16743214-16757933 GCA_028877455.1 Bagre pinnimaculatus | reverse complement strand
TCAGATGGGTTAAATGCAGATGATGAATTTCACTGTGCTTGAAGTGTGCATGTGATGAATAAAGGTTTCTTCTTCTTCTAAAAGCATGTTTTAAAGGTCATAAGGTATGAATTTCTGTAAAAGTCTTTCAAGACATTAACATGTAGACATTATACTTTGATATTATGGCAAATTCTAAAATTCAATTATTTAAGCCCACACAGTGTATTTCCCCATTTATCTCAAAATTGTGACTTGTGACTTCCAACTGGTTTTGTAATAGAGGGGCACATACAGTGGTGCTTGAAAGTTTGTGAACCCTTTAGAATTTCCTATATTTCTGCATGATGATGATGATGGCTATTTCCTCGGTTCGAGGATCAGGGAATCAGTCAATAGGCTCCAAGGTGGCTATGCAGGCCTATTCTTGACTGGCACGCTCAGGAGCAGTTGGGGCAGGTGTATCCTTCATCTGGGTTGGTTGGTTGAAGGCAAGCCACTCTCTCATGCTGGCGCTTCTCTTCTGCCACAGCTCTTCTGGTAGCTTCAAAGGCCTTGGTGCCTTTCTTGATGGTTGACCTCCATGTGGGATGGTCTCTGGCGATCCTTTCCCAGGTGGTAGTGGGAATGTTGGCAGCACTCAGCTGGTGCTTAAGCTGGTCCTTGTAGCGCTTGCATGGCCTGCCAGCTTTCCTTTTCCCCTCACTAAGCTCTCCAAAGAAAACGGCTTTGGGGAGATGGCTGTTGTCTATGCGGCACATGTGTCCTGCCCATCTCAGCTGTCTGTTGAGGAGGATGGCTTCCACACTAGGCAAGTTGGCCCATTCCAGCACTATGTTGTTGTTCATGGTGTAGTCTTGCCACCTTATCCTCATGATGGTGTGGAGGCATCGTTGGTGAAATTGCTCGAGGAGTTTGATGAGTTTATGGTATAACACCCATGCTTCGCAACCGTAGAGAAGGGTCATCAAGACAGTGGCCTTGTACATGAGGATTTTGGTGGGCATGCGGAGAGAGTGGTTGGCCCAGACGCATTTCTGTAGCCTGCCAAAGGAGCTGTTCACTTTGGCAAGTCTTTTGTCAATGTCCTTTGAGATTGTGGTGTCATTGGAGATAACATTCCCTAGGTAGGTAAAATCCTTTACAATGCTGAGTGGCTTACCATCAGTTGTGATGTGACGGGGGTTGTATGTGGCATAAGGAGCTTTCTGATGGAGAATCTCCATCTTCTTGAGGCTGATCGTCAGTCCAAAGGCAATTGCAGCTTTTGCAAAGTTGTTGACCACTAGCTTTAGATCTTCTTCACTGTGGGCTAGAAGGGCACAGTCATCAGCAAAGAGTAGGTCTAGTACCATCTTTTCATACCTCTTGGTTTGAGCCAGGAGTCTTCTCAGGTTGAAGATACTTCCGTCTGTGTGGTACCGGATGTAGACTCCCTCAGCCAGATCTTGTTTGGCCTCTCTGAGCATTATGCTGAAGAACACAGCAAAGAGCATGGGGGAAAGGACACATCCTTGCTTGACTCCGATGTCAATGGGGAAGGTGTTGGACATGTCTCCATTCAGCTTGACTTGGCCTTTCTGTCCTTCATGGAATTGTTGGACGATTGTGAGAAGCTTGGGAGGGCAACCGAGTCTGCTGAGGATCTTCCAAAGGCCACTCCTGCTGACAGTATCAAACACCTTTGTGAGATCAACAAATGCTGCATATAAGCAGATGTTCTGCTCTCTGCACTTTTCTTGGATTTGTTGAAGCATGAAGATGATGTCGGTGGTTCCTCTCTTGGCTCTGAACCTGTACTGACTCTCTGGGAGGTTGTCTTTGGCAATTGTTGGAACCAGCCAGTCGAGGATGATTTGGGCCAATATCTTTCCTGTGATGGATAGCAGAGTCACACTTCTATAGTTGGAGCAGTCTGATTTTTCTCCTTTGTTCTTGTACAGTGAGGTGATGATGGCATCATGCAAGTCTTGGGGCACAGATCCTTGTTCCCAGCAGGTCCTGAAGAATTTTGTGAGATTTGCTTGGAGAGTGTCTCCACCCAGCTTGTATACTTCGGCTGGTATGCCGTCCACACCTGGGGCTTTGTGGCACTTGAGCTTCTTTATTGCAATCTTCACTTCTTCTTGAGTTGGTGGAGCATCAAGTTCTTCCCTGTCTGGCTGTTGGGGGATTCTCAAGATGGAATCTTCTTGGACTTGGCACTGGTCTCCAAAGAGGTTCCCATAGTGCTCTGTCCAGCGATGCAGGATGGATTCCTTGTCAGTAAGAAGGGTGCTGCCATCTGTAGAGCAGAGCAGTGCTAACACTTGGTGGGTGAGGCCATACACTCTTCCTACTGATGTCAAAGCAGTGCTGAGCAGGATCAATCCACATTAAGCTGCAGGCCCTGATGGCATCCCCAGATGTGTGCTCAGAGCATGTGCTGGGGAGCTGGTGAGGTCCTGATGGATTTATTCAATGTCTTTGGCCCATGCTGTTGTTCCGACCTGCTTCAAGACCACTTCCATTGTGCCAGTACCAAAACACTCCACTCCAGCATGTCTCAACGACTACCGTCCAGTAGCACTCACCCCCATCATTACAAAGTGTTTAGAGCAGCTGGTCCTAGCACATCTCAAATCCTGTTTTCCCTCTACCCTGGACCCCCACCAATTTGCCTACCACAAGAACAGGAGCACAGAAGATGGAGTCTCCATAGCACTGCACTCTATACGCCAGAATGCTGCTCATAGACTTCAGTTCAGCATTTAACACTGGCATCCCCTCTCAGCTCATCACCAAACTCACAGATCTGGGCATCAGTGCTCCCACCTGCAACTGGTTGTTGGATTTTCTAACCAAAAGGCCCCAACATATTCGTTTAGACTATCACTGCTTCTCCACCCTCATCCTAAACACCAGTGTACCACAAGGCTGTGTGAGGAGCCAGTTCCTCTACTCCCTTTTTACTCATGACTGCAGACCTGTACATTACACTAACATCATCATCAAGTTTGTGGATGACATCACAGTGATAGGCCTCATCAAGGACAATGATAAGTCAGCCTACAGGGAGGAGGTGGACTGCCTGGCTGTGTGGTGCAGCGAGAACAACCTGCTCCTCAACACCAAAGGAGCTCATTGAGGACTTCAGGAGGAATGCTGACACACATACACACACACACACACATCCACATCAATGGTGCAGCAGTGGAGCATGTGACCAGCTTCAAATTCCTGGGGATCTACATCTTGCAGGACCTCACCTGGACAACCAACTGCTCCAATTTGGTCAAGAAGGCTCACCAACGTCTCTTTTTCTTGAGGACTCTGAAGAAAAACCACCTCTCTTCAGACATTCTGGTGAACTTCTACCACTGTACCATAGAGAGCATCCTAACCAACTGTATTACAGTCTGGTATGGGAACTGCACTGTCTCGGACCAGAAGGCACTGCAGAGGGTGGTGAAGATTGCCCAGTGTGTCGTGGGAGCCTCACTTCCAGCTATTGAGGACGTCTACAGGAAGCGATGTCTCAGGAGAGCCATAAATATCAACAAAGACTCCTGCCATCCAGCACACAAACTGTTCACTCTCCTGCCCTGGAAGGCACTACAGGAGTCTTTGGACCAAAACCACCAGGTTCAGGAACAGTTTTTTTTCCTTCAGCTATCTCACTGCTGAACTCTGCCCCCCTATGGTCCCCCCCTCCATACACACATACTCATCACCCCCCCCGAACAAACTGAATTGACTTGAACTGACTTCACTGCACTATCACTATTTGCACTACTGTTTATTCATACTGTGCTTTGTATATACAACAAATATCTATATATCATACCATTGCACTATAGTTCATTCATATTGCACATTTTGAACATACTGTAAATATCTATCATTAAACCATTCCATACCCTGTAATTCCTGTACATTTATATTTATGTATATTACACTTGTTATTTACTGCTATGCACTTCTGGTTAGATGCAATCTGTATTTCGTTGCCTTGTACCTGTGACATGTGCAATGACAAAGTTGAATCTAAGCTAATTTGTCTCTTCAGACATGAGCATTAGTGAGGTCAGGCACTAATGTTGGGCAAGGAGGCCACGGACTCAGTCGGCATTCCAGTTCATCCCAAAGGCCCTGTGCAGGCCACTCGAGTTCTTCCACTCTAACCTTGGCACACCATGTTTTCATGAAGCTTCATTTGTGGATTTGTGCTGGAACAGGTTTGGGCCACTTAGGTCCAGTGTGAAGGGAAATTGTAAAGCTACAGCATATAAAGATATCCCATACAACTGTGCTTCAAACTTCGTGGCAACAGTTTGTGGAAAGTCTACATATGGGTGGTTATGGTCAGGTGCTCACAAACTTTTGGCCATTATAGTGTAACTGACATGTATTGAGGATAACTGACCCAACCTTTACTCAGCGTCTAGATGAGGGATTTAAAAAAAGAGGGGTCCGTGAAGCACAGCCCTGTTTGATTGGTCACTTCAAACAAATGGGTTTAATCCAAAACTCAAAATCCCTACAAAAAATGTCATTAACATTGGACATAATGTGTTGTGTCAGTGGAAAGTTCAGGAATAAAAAGCTCCATGGCTCTAATAACTACCAAAAATATTATTGCACAAAGTTAAATCATGAGCCGAATATCTGAAGATCAATAAAAATAAATGTGCGCTAATGGGGTCCATGGAATTTTACTATTAAAGGAGTTCCTGGCTGCAAAATGCTTGAGATAGTCCAGATGACTCCTGTAGCCTCACCTCAGACAACTTGGACCAGTTGAAGGACTTCAGTGGATTTGATGGCTGGGGAATATTCTTCTTCTTGAGAGCTGAGCCTACAGGGGCTCCTGGAGGAGGTGGTGGGCCACCAAGAGCGGGCCGTCCAGGGAGAGGTGGAGGGCCTCCAGGTGGAGGAGGAGGTGGTGGTGAGGGTATCATGGCACTAGAGGGTGGAGGTGGTGGAGGTGGCGGCATCATTCCTCCTGGGGGTGGAGGAGGAAGTGGTGGGGAAAGAGGTCCACCTGGGGGTCCGGGTACGACTGGGGGACCACCAGGTACAATAGCTACCTGCCTCTTTAGAGAAAAGAAATCCACATCAGTTCAAGGTGCTCCAGGTAGTAAAATAAATAGCTGAATTGTGTGCACTGTGGACACAATAAATACAATAGATTACAATAAAAACTACTGATAGGATGAGCTCTATATACCGTGCTGAGATCATGGAGACGGGCACTAAGGTCTGCCACTTGCTGCTTGACCAGTCGATGTTCTCCTGTCTCTTTCTCAAGCTTCTCCTTCATCTTGTTGAGTGTCTGCATCATTTCATCCTTCTCTTGGGATTTGGCATCACACTCTCGCTCCTTCTTCTCTAACTTTTGCTGAAGCTCATGGTGGTCTGCCAAAAAAAAAAAAGTCAAGTCAAAGAAATTCAACTAATGTTCTTTAAATAATTCTGGCACCTGACAGAAAAGAAACTGTTCATAACCCCAGGTTACAGACCTTTCCGCATCTTTTCAGCCTGCTCTTTCCACTGTTTGACCTCATTTTCATTGACAAGCCTAAAAAAAAGCTAAAGCTTAGATCAATGGATCACATTATAAAAAAACCATTGGTAGATACTGTATGTAGAAGACAAAATAAAGGTATTAAAAGACTGTAAAACTCACATTCTAACCACATTCTTGACATTAAAGTTTTCTAAAGGGGTGACATCAGGGTCATGACCTTTGTCATTCTGAAGAACCATCTGTTGGACAATGCGGTCAAGAAGCAGCCAGTACTGCACCGTGTTCCCACTCCTCTTATCTGCAACAGTATGCAATTGTAATACCAGTGATTAAGGCATGACAAGAGTGCTCTGAGAGCACAATATCCCCTGCTGGCAACTCTGCCATAACTCTGGTCAAATGTGACTGAATTGAATGAAATTGCAATATGCGTATTACCGACATATAACAAAGAATCCTGTCAAGTTTCATAAAATTCCTCCAAAAATTGTGAAAGGATTTGATTTCAGAAGGTGAGTACCCTTCCTGGGACGGACAGACATCACCACAACATAATCCCCCTTCAGGTCTTTCGGCCAGCGGGGGATAAAAATTGTGAGGGAAGGTGATTTCAGAAAGCAAGCACACCTTGATGAAATTGCCAAAGTACAAGTTTGGTAATAATCAAGGGCATAACCCTGGTAAAATCTGCCCAAATTAAACGAAATTCCAATATCCGTATAACTGTCATATAACCGAGCCTTTTGCCAAGTTTGATGAAATTCCTCCACAAATTGTAAGAGGAGTTGATTTCAGAAGAGCGTACACCCTCATGAAACTGTCAAAGTACAAGTTATTTAATCAAGGCTCAAAACTCTGGTAAAATTTTCACAAACGAAATTAAATCGCAATGTGCGCATTACCGTCATATAACAAGACCTTTTGCCAAGCTTCGAGAAATTCATCCAAAAATTGTGAGAGGAGTTGATGTCAGAAGGCGAGCACACCTTCATGAAATTGTGAAAGTACAAGGTTGTTAATCAAGGGCCACAACTCTGGTAAAATGTGACTGAATTGAACAAAATAACAATATGCGTACTACTGACATATAATAAAGAATCCTGCCAAGTTTCATGAAATTCCTCCAAAAATTGTGAGAGGAGTTGATTTCAAAAGGTGAGCACCCTTCCTAGGACGGACGGATGGATGGCTGGAAGGACGGAAATTGCCATGACATAATCCTCCTTTGGGCCTTTCAGCCAGCGGGGGATAAAAATGATGTAACATTAGCAAATATTACAGTTCATTGACCCACAGACGATGTTACACATATGTTACACATAAACAATGAAACATTTTCTTCTAGAATATACAATCTTTTGTCCAAGACATCTGCTTTCAAGAGTTCAAAAGGATAGTTTTGCTCCTATATAGTCTACTGAAGTTTTTTCAGTACAGTAAATCATCTCCTGTTGTAGTCGGTTCCTCTGGTTTTTTGGTCTGGAGTTTGGGGAGATGAATTTTACTTGAAGAAACCACCAGAATATTGGCTCCATGTGATACAGTGCTGGCAACACAGAGCCAGAACGAGAAACCCAGGTTCTCTTCTAAAACTACAAGGTGGAACAGATTTTCTTGAAAGTTCGCCACACGTTCTGTTAACCGATGACACCGAAGTGCTGCGATGAAGCAGGCGAAGCCAAGAGAACAGAACAGTGCTGAGGAAGAGTGAGGGGGAGATTGTTTAAGATTTTGAGTAGCCATTGAGTGCAGTGGTTTATAAAAAAAAAAAAGTGTGTCATTATTTGCAGTTGTTGACAATGATATTTATGAACAAACCAAAATGTAACTGAAGCACAGTTTTTACTTGTGCACTTAGGTTTAGTCATCGGTGACCATCAAATTCCCTTAATCGTTCCTCAACATGGGGAATATTACAGAATACACTGATGAAATGAGACATAAATAAGGTATACCTAAGGCAATGTCTCTGAAAATGCCCATGTCCACTGTTAGGGCAATAGTTAAAGGGATCCTCCAGTGGATTTACTCTTAAACTTATGTTAATTAAAAGTATTCGTAGATTTCAACAGTCAAACATTCATTTTCGGAGACCAAATAGTGTTCTAGAAAAAATTATTTTTATTAAAATACCAGATGGGCCTCCCGCGGAAGTGACGTATGCAATGATGTGGCGTAGTGGAAGCTTGGAGCAACTCAGCTGTTTATATCCTTACATTGTGGTTTTGCTAGTAGAGTTTGAACGAATCATCTAATGAGATGCTTTCATCTCCCAACAAAGAACACCGGATAATCTTGTCTTCGAAGACAACCGTCTCTGTCTGGATTTCAGCACTGACTGGTTCATCTGTTTGCACAGCAATATCCATCTTTCTGGTGAATTCACGTTTCTAGCACATAAATGAAAATGAAACTGAAACTACCATGAAATAAAACTTTAGAAATTTCAAATGAGTGTGTTTCATTCAAAATGTTCTGAGCAATTCTCTTATCTGGAGTATAGTAGACCGTACCTGAAGCTCAATCGAATGCTCAATCTCTTAATCCATCAGGGATTGTTCTTTAATGCCTGTGTTTTCTTTGTTACCCGTATTTTCTTCCAATATATGCTGAAGAGTCTACAATGCATCGGAATACCGATTACAATTTACCAGGTAAGACACCGATAATATACCAGGGACAGATTCAGACCGATGCATGTGCAGAAATGTGTGTACCACTTGGCATCGGTCATGGGGCATTTGTTTACTTTAGCGCTAGCCGGCTACATGGGCTATAGCCACCCTCAACCAACAGACCAGGCCGAGCCGCAGTCATAGTAGGCCATGGCCACCCTCTTCGGAAAGGGGTTGGTGTGCTCTACTCCCCTGTGAAAATCCATAGTGATCTGGTAAAATTAGTGAAAACACTTCTGCAAATGTGCATCTGTCAGATTCTTGGGTTAGAGCTATCCCTGTATACTACAAAGAACCATGGTAGAACAAAGTTGAAACAAAGTGTTGTTGTCTCTGTTGCGGCTCAACACCGCATCAGCAGATGCAATGTTTGGAGCTGAATGATGGGCAAATATTGTTAGCACGGCATTGCCTTTTATCTTTCTTTTTATTCTGGAAGGCCCCATTAATCTTGCTTTTAATTCCATTGATTCCTCGAAACAAGATGATTCAAAATCTTTGGAGCATAAGTAGGGCACCACAGACATTGCTTTGAGGTCTACCGATGGCATGAATCCATTTCTTGTGAATAGTTGGACAATTCTGGCCAGGTACAGTAAATGATGAAGAGATCTTCTTGTCCTTCTTTTCTGCATCATTTTGGCATTTATATGCTGCGCAATGAGGGATACTTTACTTATTTAAAAACCTATAAATTCGGTAAAATTACTTGTAAAACTATCAAAACCACGATGTAAGCAGAGGATATAAACAGCCAAGTTGCTCCAAGCTTCCACTACGCCACGTCATCGCATATGTTGCTTCCACAGGAGGCCCATCTGATATTTTAATAAAAATTAATTTTTCTTGAACACTATTTGGTCTCCGAAAATGAATGTTTGACTGTTGAAACCTATGAAAACTTTAACTTAACATAAGTTTAAAAGTAAGTCTGCTGGAGGATCCCTTTAAGAGGTTTGAAACAACCAGTGCACTAATGAATCTGCCTGAAAGAGGATGCAAGTACAGCATCCATTTGCCCCCATGGACAATGAGAAGGATCATGGTTGGAAGTTTATCTCCAACTCTCCAATCAGATCTACAGTGAGATGCCATGTATATGCTAATAACCTATTTGGAAGGCAAGCCAAAGGAAACACCTTTTTTTTTTCAACTAGACACACAAGTAAGCACTAGATACTCCTAGAACTGGGTTCTGTGGTCAGATGAGATAAAAAATAGAGCTCAAGGTGGTTTTGTCATACAAAGAAGGATGGTTAAACAGAAAATAACCCAGTCCTAGGTTAGGTATTAAGTATGGTGTAAGATTTATTTTTCCTTCAAAGACCCTGGGAATCATGGACTCCATGAGGTCCCAAAGCTGCTTCTCTAACCATGAGGCCATGGCTTTCCCAAAGCCATGGCCTCATGGTTAGAGAAGCAGCTTTGGGACCAAAAGGTCGCTGGTTCGATTCTCTGGACCAGCAGAAATAGCTGAAGGGCTCTTGAGTAAGGCACCTAACCCCAGACTGCTCTGGGTATGTTCTACGTCACTCTGGATAAGAGTGTCTGCTAAATGCCAGTAATGTAATGTAATGAAGTACTAGGAGAATTTGAAGAAAGAAAATCTAACTGGGTTCAGTGACCATAGAATCAACCTTTGACATGGCCATCCCAGTCACGTGACCTAAACTCTGTGGAGGCATCAAAAGAGGATAGTCCACAATAGAAAACCGAGGTACTGGTGGATCTAAAGAGATTCTGGATTAAGGAGTGGTCTCAGATTCTTTGCTCTGTATTTGCTAATTTCATTAAGTTTTATAGGAGAACACTCAGTGCTGGTATGATGGATAAGAGAGGTTCCACAAAGTACTAAAGTACTAAGGGGTGTTCCACTATCTGGTAGTTATTGGTAACTTACCTGCTATGAAGTTCCAGAGGTAGAGGCCTAAAGGTCCTTTGATAGACTGGTAAGGCACTTTTCTGGCATTGTAAATGCAGAATGCCAGACTCACCAGCGCAAAACCAATAGCAAAGAAGAGGAAGAAGATTATGATCATATGAAGACCACTGTTGACTTTCCGAATCAGTTTTGGGAAAACTGAAAAGAGAAAAGCAAACATTAAAAAAATTACTATTAGATATTACATATAGACTATATGGCCAAAATTAGACGGACACCTGATTTTCACGCCCAAATGTGCTTCTAATCCAAACTGTTGCTGCTAAGTTAGAAACACACAATTGTATAGAATGTCTTCGTATACTGTAGCATTACAGTTTCCCTTCACTGGAACCAAGAAGCCCAAACCTGTTCCAGCATGACAATGCACCTGTGCACAAAGCGTGGTCCTTGAAGACATGGTTTGCCAAGGTTGGAGTGGAACAACTTCAGAGTCCTGCACAGAACCCTGACCTCAACTCCACTGAACACCTTTGAACTGGAACACTGACTGCACATCAGCATCTGACCTCAATAAAGTTCTTGTGGCTTAATGGGAAAATCCTCAAAACCACACCCCAAAATCTAGCAGAAAGCCTTCCCAGAAGAGTACATAGCCTGCGCAAAGGATTTGTTGTTGATAGTGGTGATGAGAGTGCGTGATCCTCGTCCGCACTGCTTCGCTCCCCGCCAGGGATCCAAGTGGCAAACAAGGGAGCAGGACAACCAGGGCTAATGGGGGGGCTGCACCTCTGATGTTGGTTCCTGGGAGGACGGGGGTATGTGTCTGCATTGGCCATAGGAATCGCCAAAGCATTTGGACCTCCTGGCTTTCAGCCTGCGTTCACCCTTCCACCAGTGATTCCAGGAATCACCCCTTGCAGACGTTGAGGTCACAGGATTCCAAATTCGGAAGGGTCCCAGAAGAGTATTGGTTATTGTAACAGCAAAGGGAGGACCAAATCTGGAATGGGATGTTCAACAAGGACATATGGGTGTGATGATTGAGTTCCAACAAACGTTTGGCCAAACACACACCAAAAACCACTTTCATTTTTACTTTACTCTAAAATGCCTTATGGGAAATGATAATGATATGGGGAATCAGGATTTTCCTTGCTCCCAAAACAAATGATTCAACTAATAAGCTAATTACCAACCCTTCCTGATTTGATGTGGGTGTGTTAGAGCAGGGAAAGGTAAAATGTTTGTCAGGGCAAGGGGTACTCCAGGACCTGAGCTGGGAAGTGGCACTCTATAATCAATGTTATAACTCCTATAACATGCTAAAAGTCTTTCAGATTTCCAGCAATGTTATAAGGTGTGTAACTTTTGATTGGTAGTCTAGATACTGTATGTAGCAGTCTATAACCTAAGGCTACGTTCACATTACAAGCTTCATTATTCGATTCCAATTGTTTGCTCGGATCAGATTTGCCTATTGTGACGGTTCACATCCATAATTACAAATGACCTGTATCTAACTGTAATATGAACAAATTTGTCCTCTGAAATGGTACATATGCACACATTGATACATTTTTGCACAAGTTATTGGCGTGACCAACAACATTTCTGAGACAATTCATGTTTTAAAAGCAACTAGATGGATGCGCTAGTCGTTAATGCATGCATTGCATTTTGCTCTGGAGAACGGCAAACAATTCTTCAGCTGTATGTGATCAGGTCGAGGAGATGAAAAAAGCCAGGCAGCTAGCTTATTCTGTTTTTGCAGCTATTGTAGTTTTCCTCCACTGTTGTTTTGCCGCACTGCCGATGCGTATAGGCAAAAAGCCACATGAATTCCGATCTGAACGCTCACATTCATGTTACGTGGCCACGAATTGGATACATATCCGATTTTGTACCAGATATTCAGATAATTCAAATCTGATTTGAAAAGATCAGATTTCTGTGTCCACACACCAAAAAAAAAGAAAAAAAATCAGATCTCTGTCATTTTAGGGCAAAAAAATCAGATGAGAGACATTTTAGCCTGGTAATGTGAATATAGCCTAAGTGACAAAGTAAACAACTGACTCTGTCTCATGGATGGATGTTCCACAATCAAATAAATAACTAAATAATTTTATTGAACTAAATTAAACTAATAAAGAACTATAGATGGTTACAAAGATGGTTTAATTGTTGGAAAATTGCTATGGTACAAGAGAGATAAAATACATCAGGACATGCTGTTATATGATGGAACTGTATTCCATTTTATACTGAATGTCTTCATCTTGATATGCAAATCATCATAACATTGAAATTAATATGCCAAGTAGGTGATGATGTAATCTGGTGCCTTTGAGCATGCTACTTTACCCTGAACAGAGTTGACAACACTGTTGGTAATTCAGAACCTGTTTTCTTTCCACCAGCTGGCAAAGATGGTCTACCAGTTTGACCAGCTCGGTTTGTGTTTTGGTAGCTGGTAGCAGCTCAGAGTAAACTGTGCATTCTTTTAAAAAAATAAATAAAATCCTCACTGTAAATTTTGAAACGACGACTGCCCAGACCGCATTTCCGTGTTTTGCCACCTTGAAAGAGTCCGTAGTAAATGTCTCCAGTGAACTGCTCAAGCTCTGGCTGTGACGCATTCACCAGATCAACCCCAGTTTGACACAGGATGGTTGCAGTGATCCAGCGCTCGGTGGAGAGCGCCACGACCAGGAGCACCACCGAACCAATACTTAGTATGGAGCCTACTGAGAACACGATACGCTTCCACAGAGTTGGCATGGCTCCTTTCACACGCACCGTCCTGCCACATTCCTCCTCAGCGTGTCACACAATACATCCACTGCTGAAAAAGTAACAGAATACATCCATGGGTAGACCATAAGTACTTCCTTTTGGGATGTTTTGCTCGGGTAAATAAGGCAATGCAAACTCTGAATAAGCAAAAAATATATATAAAAGTCGAGTGTAGCTTAACACTAAACGAGAGAGCTGAGGTAAAGATGAAGAAACCGAAGCCGAGCAGGGTCAAACACAACTCTCTCTGCCTCAGAATGAAACCTTATACTTTAGCTGCACTTCAGTTCCAAACCAGGGGTTTTAATGCCCTCTGCCAAACACACACACACAGAATCAATCAGTCCTAACCTTCTGGGGACATTTGGTCGCCATTAAGATATAAAAACATGTCCCCACCCCCACAAACACACACATTTGTCTTTGTGAGGACCTTCCTTGTGAGGACCTTCCACTGACATAATTATTAAAGTGGCTAATTAATGCTGTGCTCCACCTAAACCTAACCTGACCTCAAGAACATAAAAGAAAAACCTTTTGGTTCCTATATATACTATGTAATAAAAGTGTCTTTTAAAAAATCCTTGTTTGGACCATGCAGTCACATGTCCCCATTGTGTCAAAATGTGGACACTTGGACATTTTTAAAAAAAAAAATATGATATAAAATCATGACAGCCACACACATCCACCCACCAACCCACACACCATGCAAATGAATCCTCTCAATGACCTTATGCTTGGGTGCCTAAATTTTACACAACACAGCCAATGCGTTGTTTTGTTATTATTCATCCTTTAGCTCATAAGCCTGGCCCTGTAGTATATATCTAATAAAATATGGAGCCCAGCATATTGGCACACAACGTAAGGTCTCTATATTTCAGCGTCATAACCTCGTCAAATGACTGATGAAGATAAAGGTCAGATGTAAGTGGGTCTTGGCCATATGGAACAGAGAGAGATATTTCACTATGATAGCAGTCATGAAACTGGCTTGCATGGCAGAGCAGCACGGTGGTGCAGTGGTTAGCACTGTTGCCTCACACCAAGAAGGTTCTGGGTCCAAACCTGCCAGCTGACTGGGGCCTTTCTGTGTAGAGTTTGCATGTTCTCCTTGTGCCTGTATGGGTTTCTTCCGAGTGTTCTGTTTTTTTCCTACAGTCCAAAGACGTGTGGATTAGGTCAACTGGTTACACTAAATTGCCCATAGGTGTGAATGGTTGTTTGTTTCTGTGTTAGCCCTGTGATAGATTGGCGACTTGATCAGGGTGAACCCAAACTCTCATACAATGTCACCTGGGAATAATGGACGAATTAATAATGAAAGAATGAAGAAAAAGAAGCCTTTATTTTTGTCATATGTATACTCAAGCACAGAGAAATTCCTCCTCTGCATTTAACCCATCTGAAGCAGTGAACACACATACACATACCCAGAGCAGTAGGTAGCTATGCGGCAGCACCCAAGGAGCAGTTAGGGGTTAGGTGCCTTACTCAAGGGCACTTCATGATACAGAAGGAGGGGATACTGTTCGTTCACTCAACTCCCCTCACACTTTTTCTGCCAGTCCCGAGAATCAAACCTTAAACCCTTTGGACCAAAAGTTGCTTCTTTGACCTTTAGGCTGTCCTGAATAGGTAGGTATGAATAAACCCCATAGCCATGACGAGACAAATAATGTTTTTAAACAAATACAAGATGAAGTCTATTTCTAGATATACGTTCTCATTTTAAGCCTCAGCCTAAGTCTTATTCACTTGTCAGCTAACTTTATTTCAAGCATTTACAGCATTTACTTTGATAGATCCCTGTTCTTTAAATAAAACAGGGTGCCCACTCACACCTGATTGTCATCCCATTGATTGAAAACA
>JAPEKL010000022.1:15802726-15816629 GCA_028877455.1 Bagre pinnimaculatus | reverse complement strand
CGTGATTGTGATAACAACTCAACGTATGCACTCCCAATAATGCGAAAATAGACCTAAAAAGCATTTCACTCCGGAGTTTTCCTTTAAGCTGTTAGAATTCTGTGTGTTTTGATATGAGTTACCGCTGGTGTATGACTGGCCAGTGATTTCAGGTCTTTTATGTTGGAGCTGAGAAGTTGTTTGGTATTTTTCATCTGGGATGTGATGTTGTGGCTTCCAGCGTAGGCAACCAGTACACCCACTCTGGAACATACACAGCATTAACACTTATTTTTCCATATGTATTAAACACATGTCTGACATAATATAATTACCATATCCTGTACATACTAGTATTTTTATGTCCTCAGTATCTCCTGTACATGTCCCCTGGATCTATACTCCCACCCCCTACCACACATGGTAACAGATGGGCTACACACAGGAACTTCTTCTTTCAGCTGCTCCCGTACGTTCAGGTGCCACAGTGGATCTGTTCCGCATATAAGATTTTGCACAAGTTTTACAACGGATGCCCTTCCTGGCACAACCCTTCCCAGTCTATCCAAGCTTGAGACTGGCACTAAGTATGCACTGGCTTGAGCAACCCCAGTGGCTGGGTATTTTACCTAATCTGCATGTCTTTGAACTGTGGGGGAGACCGGAGCACCCAGAGGAAACCCACACAGACACGGGGAGAACATGCAAACTCCACACAGAAAGGCCCCCGTCGGCCGTGAGGTTCAAACCCATACCTTCTTGCTGTGAGGTGGCAGTGCTAATCACTACACCACCATGCCCACCCCACGGGAACTATCTACCTACAATGTATGCCTACAATGTACTGTATACCTTTATGCTAGCTGTAATAGAGGTGTCTTGCAGTAGCAGCTATGAACCACACAGAGGCAGTAACTCAACCACATTATGGCAGTACACACACACACACACACACATATGCAATTTTTGAGGACCTCCCTATTAACAACTGATTATAATCCATAAATATAGCCACAAGCAGCATTTATTGGGGTCCAAGCACCTTCACAAAAGATTGCCCCCAATGGCCAGTTCTTGCCAACTTACATAGAACAATAAAGATTCCAGAGATGGACATAATTTAATGAGTATCAAATGTCTGAAATTGTATGAAATGCTGCCAAAAGCTTTTTGGCTGAAGATGGCCATGTTTTTGAAGTAAGCCTATAGAAATTCAAATCCAGTTACAGATTAACAGAACAGTCCAGAATACCAAATTTCAAATAGCTATTTGGAAAATATCTCGAGTTCTCATCATTTCACTCCTGATCCATCCTAATGCCCTACTTCTGGCTGAAGTGCCCTTGAGCAAGGCACTTAACCCCCAACTGCTCCCTAGGCATTGTAGCATAGCTGCCCACTGCTCTGGCTACGTGTGTGTGTTCATTGCTCACTTGTGTGTGCATGTGTGTATTCACTGCTTCAGATGGGTTAAATGCAGAGGATGAATTTCACTGTGCTTGAGTGCGCATGTGACAAATAAAAGCTTCTTCTTCTGCTATGAGTTACAGTTCTAAGTAAATTAGGCTTTGCCTCAGTGGAATTGATTGACATGTTGGTCATATTGGTAACAAATATCAACATATTTCTGATAATTATTAAGGTTCACACACTGCTGAATAGTTTGGTACCAGGTTTGTGAAGATAAACCAAAAATCCTAGGCCTGGTATGCAAAAGTAGGTTTTGCATATTATGCTAATTATCATAAATTAAAGTGGGTGGTGCTATATGGTTCTTGAGGCCTTTTGTTTGGGAGAACACAAGGATGAAACTGTTAAAGGTGCTGACTGCAAATTCATCTGAAATTTTCAAATTTTTTATTGTGCATGGTATTTTCCTATGTCTCACAAGAACAATATCATGCAGAGGAGATGTGATCATTTTGATGTGCTGAGGGTTGCCTTTTTCCATTTTGGGACCATTTCCCTCCCTCTTGAGATAAACAATATGGCCCTACAGAAAAGCCAAATGCAAGGAGCTTGAACCAATTAGCATAACTATGGAACTGCATCACACCAAGATGGCGACGCACGGAAAACATTGTGACTCTGCATTGACCTCGGAGAGTTTTGAGTCGTCATGTAATTTGTGGTTGACATTCGTGAATAGATCCGTGAAACAAAAGACGAATATATCTTTTCTCTGTTACTGCTTTTTGTGTTATCATTTCTTTCTCTGTAAGATCAAAACATTAGGTGTATAACTTCATACTCACTACCATGGAGTCAAGCCCATGCATTCTAAGGCTAAGATATCTAAGCACTAACTAGAATGATTTAGTTATCAATCCAGAAAAATGAGATGTCATCTAACCTTGCTCTATCTTGCAGTTGCACTCACTAGGCAGGCTTTACTTTTCTTTTCCGTTGGCTTTTAGTTGGCAGAAGAGCTGAGTCCGCCATGTTTGCCCTTGCCAACTTGTTTTGGTTAAAAGTAGGTCAAACATGCCCCATGGTGGTCATGTGATATTGTTGCTCACTTGCTTCGGCAACCACCGGAATTCTAAAATACGGGACGCATTTTACCTCAGCAAACCATTTACAGTACACATAGGGTACACGGTGTGTGCAGCAGCGGAACATCTCGAAACTCCAACAGCAATAGAAATGGAACATTTTGCACAGAATTCAACTTTACAGTCAGAACCTTTAAGTATTTGCTAAGATATTTTTATTTTGATTGGACAAGCAGTGTTCCAAGAGTGCTTATAAACACCACACTGGGATGTTTCACTGTTTGTGTCACTCCACTCATCTACGTTTGCTACATAAATTCTAGCAAAAGTTTGGTGTACCATAATGGTTACTACAGTAGAGTTAGCAACATCATCAGTGGACATGGCAACCGATGCATTTTTCATGAACGTTGCTTTTGACTTAAAATGTGAAAGCACATCAAATGAAGGAAGAAGTGAAGCCAATTTCATTGGAGCATGTTTAACTGAACCGTACAAATCAATGTGAGTGAGCTAGCAGACTAGCTGACAGGCGATAAAGTGAGTGAGGCTTCTTCAGGATCTATTTCCACTAGCAGAGCAAAAGCAACCAAAACATTTGCCCATATTGTGTCAGAAATGTCATTACTTGCTATTATTGTTTATAGAATTATTGTATAAAAGTAATTATGCACCCGCAGTCATGCTGTTGTACTGAATATCAGCGTGGCTGTGATTCATCTAAAAGTAATCAGTTCAGTATCGCTGCACTCTGGTGTCATTATAAAACACATTGCTCTCGGTTGGGAACATTTCATTCAACGAGCAACCATCACTGTGAAAGTCACACACTACACACACAGACACACACACACACAGACACACACACACAATGCAGACAGGGCTCACACTTGTCTTCTCTTCACAAACGCTCATTGTGGTGTGAAGGCTGCTGTCAGCACAGTGCAGGAAAGAAAAAAGAGGAAAAGTGAGAGATGGAGAGCAGAGAAAGAAAGCGGAGAATTTCTCTGAGGACAAAATAAGGGCTATCGATGTCACATAACTGCTACACACACACATACAGACTGTAACAAAAGCACGAGTTTCTTATTCCCCATATGTGTGTGTATGTGTGTGTGTGTGTGTGTGTGAGAGAGAGAGAAAGAGACAGAGAGAGAGATATTCTAAACCACTGCAGGTGTACTCTTAAGCCTCTCTTCTAATAAGAAAGTTGTATTTGATTTACACTTCTTTGATTGCAGTGAAATTGTCAAATTTCCTCCAAGTTTACATTCGGAATAAACAAACCTACAAATAAGTGTGGCATGCAAAACGTGATGGAAAACATACACACACACACACATATGGCATTTATACACACAAAGCATGAAAGAGGGGGATGAACAGAATAGCACACATACACAAACAGAAGAAGAGATAGAAATAGAAAGAGATAAACAGGTGGAGGATCGATGGAGGATGTCCAGGATGTGCTCTTCATTCTATTTCTAGCCACCAATTAATGTAATTAACTTTAACTAGAGGTAATTACCTCTCTCTGTCTCTCTCTCTCTCTCTCTCACACATACACACACACACAGAGGTGAGCACAAGCGTAAGAATGATTTCTGATACATCTTTTTGACTGACAGCTTTGAATTAATAAACACTATAAAACTATAGACACACTGCCTGGCCAAAAACAAGTCATACACTCTAATCTTTGGTTGGACTGCCTTTAGCTTTGATTACAGCATGCATTCGCCATGGCGTTGTCTCGATAACTTTATGCAACATCACAGCAGTTATTTCCATTCAGAGTTGCATTAGTTTTCACTAAGATCTTGTGTTGAAGATGGGAGACTCGAACCACTGCGTAAAGTCTTCTCCAGCATCCCAAAGATACTCAGTGAAGTTAAGGTTGGGACTCTGTGGTGGTTAATTAATGTGTAAAAATAATTCCTTATGCTCCCTGAACTACTCTTTCACAATTTGAGCTCTAATTTTATACCGGTGCCATCAGGGAAGTAAAAATCCATTGATATGATGATAACCTGGTCATTCAGTACATTCAGGTCATCAGCTGACTTCATTTTATTGTCCCATAACGTTACTGAGCCTCGACCTGATCAACTGAAGCAACCCCAGATCATAACACTGCCTCCATGGGCTTGTACAGTGGCCACTATGCATGATGGATGCATCACTTCATGTGCTTCCCTTCTCACCCTAAAGCTCCCATCACTCAGGACTAGGGTCAAACTGGCCTCATGGCCTTTTCCCATTGGTCCAGTGTCCAATCTTTATGCTCCCTAGCAAGCCTTTTCTTCCAATCAATCTCACTATCAAGTGCTTTTCTTGTGACTACGCAGCTTTTATTTCAATTCTTATGCTGAGGATATAATATATTTTGAAATGTTGGACTTAAAGCCCATTTCACACTGTACAATGTATAGCACGACCTTTAAAAAAGTTATTAGCTCCTGTTCTTTAATGAATACATTAACCATTGCCTGATCACGCCACTCTGTTAAAACATAATCACATGCCTGTTTTCTCATGAAATAAACAATGATGAGACATTACATCATACATAGATCATACATATGTTGTGACATATTTAGGTGGAAGTTTGTATACATACGCAATAAACACAGATGAGGTGATAAGTGAGAATGTATAGAAGCCTCGTTGGCAGTCAGCATTTTTGTGGTGTCTTTGGTGCATCTCGCCTCCGCAGTTGTCACAGCACCGACACAGGCAGAAAAATAAACCCGCCAGCGGCATCAGCAGCATGAAAACAACACCCAGCATTGCCAGCACAATGAAGCCGATCTCATAATAAATGGCCTTCAGAGAGAAAAATGTGTGAAAAACATGAGTCATGGTTTATTTCATCACGTGTCTCATTACAAAACGAATTTACATCATTCTTTATGTAAGTCCTCAAGTTTCCATGTTAACTGAGTCTCAGTGCTTCAGTGGCTAGTTCTTAAGCAATGCAGTTAACACTGTTAAGAGCATCCATGTAATATTGTTAGAAGGGTACAACAATTTACATAAATGGTAAAGAAAAGAATATTGAGATGAAAAATATGTGACAAAGACATACGTGTGTCTTAAAGGTTTAAATAACGTAATCTTGTTTCATTAGTTTAAATTTAAGATTTTTAAACTCAACTGCAGTTCAGAATAAGAACAAAACAGTGCTGTAGTAATGATATTTTAAAGCAATGGTCTATATGGATTTCCAGTTCTTTTATTTCAACGACCAACAAAGCACACATGCACATGCACGTAATTCAAGTACATCAGTAATGTGAAGCACATGAATACTCAAATGTGAGTATGGAAATAATTGCTCTACTTGTCTAAAAGTCTATTATTACCTCTGCCAATTTTGTTGGAGGAGGCTGTATTTTCACCTCCATGTGTTTGTTGTTCCCAACATAAATCAAAAAGTAGTGAACAGATTTGGATGAAATTTGGTGGAAATATGGGCAATGGGTGAAGGAACAATCGATGCAATTTTGATGCAAATCTGCATATGTATGTGGATCCAGGATCCAGATATGTATGAGGAACCAGAATTTTTTCTGTTCCCAATGTTACTCAAAAAGTAGTGAAGAAATTTTGATGAAATTTGGTGGAAAGGTGAGCCATGAGCCAAAGAACAATTAATGAGATTTTGATGCAAATCCGGATATGTACGTGAATCGAGGATCCAGATATGTATGTGGAGCCAGGATTTTTTTCTCTGTTCCCAATGTAAATCAAAATGTGATGAATGGATTTTGATGAAATTTGGTGTACAGCCTTAGTATTATCCTCGGTTGAAGTGATTTGATTTTGATGTTGATAATATGTGGCTTGTTGGAGATATACACTCTACTGAGTGTGCTTCTAATTTCTTACTGAAAACAGTGGGGCACTAACACATTACATAAAAGAAAATACACAAATAAGTGACAAATTAAAGGGAAAAAAACAGCATCAGGTGTGGTTAGTAAGGTATTGGGCCTCCACAAGCTACCAGAACAACAGAACTGTACTAGAGCAATGAACAATATTCTTCCAAAATATATTCCTTCATTTGGTGTTTTAATGATGGCGGCAGAGAGCACTATCCAAACCAAACCAAAGTCAAAGCAAAGTCTTTCATAGGTGTTCAACTAGTCTGAGATCTGGTGAGTGTGATGGCCATAGCATGTGATTTATATCATTTGCAACCTCATTAAACCATTCAGTGCATCCTGTTGCCCTGTGGAAAGGGGTGGAGTCACAACAGACCACTCCCAGAATCAATACAGAAATGTTTCATTATCGGAAAAAGGTGCTTTGTATTGACTTTCAGTGCCGCTACAGCATAACACAGCCACTGATTTTCTTTTTTTGTTTAATTTGTCACCCATCTGTAAATGGTGAAAAAACAAATGAAGAAAATGCTAACTGGATATTTAATTAATATTTAAAATAACTGGATATTTAGATATTCATGTTTCTACATCTGTATATGTAGATGAATGAATACAAGATCAAATATCAAGAGAAAATTAAATGTAATGACAGAGAAATGTCAAAACATTTTTTCCACAGTTAGGATAGGAATGTGATAGCAAGCGAAGTTATTACCTGTAGTGTTAGGACAATGTTCTCAGGCTGTTGTTCCATGATGTTGCAGAAGTAGCAGTGACAAAATTAAGTTGACAGTGAGATTTACATGGAGTAATAAAGTCTAATAACTAATATATATATGCATCCACACAAAGACACGCACCTTCTGAAGCTCCTCTGGTGTGAGTCCTTTCATGTTTTGTTGCAAAAGCTTGACAATTAGATCTGTTATAATAAAAAAAAAAAAAGTTGACAACATGTTGACTCCATGACTGGGCTACCATTGGATATTGCATTTACAAAAGTGTATGTAAAGTTAAACCATTGGTATTTTAATAACAATGTGCATGTTTCAGATAAATAAATTAAAACACGAGTAAAACCTCTATAGCTTTTAAAACACATTTTTTGCCTGTCCTAGACCACTATAACTACAATTTACCTTGAAAAATTATTACTAAAATACTTCAAAATCTTATTTTCATTAATGTGTGACTTCATTGAACATCTTATGCCTGAAACTTCGTCCATGAATCAATCTTAGTGCCATTCATTCAACCCTGTTGCCTGAAATATTTGGAAAGTCGAGGTTTACATTAGTTAGTCTTCTTATGTGTAAATGTACACAGACTCAGGAGCAGGAGTAGAATATTAACATTTTTCCAAATTTACATGACTTTTATGAATTTCACCAAATTGTTTGTGTAAATTCTTGTACTAATGATTTGTGAATAAATCCACTGGCAGGTCCATTGTCAGCGAAGAAACCTTATGAATTAGAAGTGCACACAGTAGAGAACATACCTCCGCCAAGCCACATATTATCAACATCAAAATCAAATCACTTGAACCGAGGATAATACTAAAGCTGTACACCAAATTTCATTAAAATCCATTCACTACTTTTTGAGTTACACTGAGAAAGGACAAAAAAAAAAAATCCTGGATCCATATACATATCTGGATTTGCATCAAAATCTAATAAATTGTTCCTTTGCCCATGGCTCAACTTTCCACCAAATTTCATCAAAGTCCATCCACTACTTTTTGAGTTATATTGGGAACAGACAAAAAAAAAATCCTGTATCCACATACATATCTGAATCCTGGATCCACATACATATACAGATTTGCATCAAAACCTAATCAGTTGTTTCTCGGCCCATGGCTCACCTTTCCACCAAATTTCATCAAAATACATTCACTATTTTTTGAGTTACGTTGGGAACAGATGCACAAATGGAGGTGAAAACAAATTTGGTGGAGGTAAAATTAGATTTTCGCGTCGTCCACAATATAGTAATTGGAATTACTATGATATAAACATCCTCTAAATCACTCTCCATTTCTCCTGAGCAGCAATATTTGGAAGCAAGGAAATACTGTCATCTATGATATGAGTTACCACTACAAGTTATTTATATATGGTTATCTATATAAGTCTTTTAGAAATAAAATGTCCAATCGTTGATTGGACATGGCATATGCCTATCACAAGGAAATCTATTATCTATTTAGTCTAGTGAAAACTATTTTATGTCACAGTAGGTTATTACAGTTTTCCACTGAGCTAAGTTGACAGCATATCTAAAATAACATCATATGAATACCCTTAACAAATAAATGCATAAAGCATCAGTATATTCATTTTTAGCTCATATTTCCTCTTATGGTAAAGTAAACATCCTGCAGCTTTTGGCTTTCTGCTGTCTCTCAGACTGATGCATGCATTAGCCAATCAGCAACAAGAATGTGATGTTCAACAGGTTTAACATGTTCGATAAGGACCTTTCTGTTTTGAGACAATGCTTTTGATTTTTTTTTCTGAATTCTGTTTGCATTCTTCATTTGTTAATGTGCCACATGTCACCTTTAACTGCTCAGTCGTATCCTGCCTCGATTGTAAGCCACCTCGAATGACAGCATCAGCCAAATGAGATAAATGTAAATGAACTGATTTGATTGTATTATACAAATTTAAGATGGAAAAAAAGGCATTTGTTTTGTCAATAACTGTATAAATGGTTCATTAATTTGGAAAATGTCTATCCATAGTTGCTGGTGAGCTACAAAGTTAATCTCCATCCCTGCTTGGGATTATTTACTATTTAAAAGGATTTAGCAATGACAATCAATCACTAGATATAATGAAAGTAAAAACAAATGTACACATTTCCGAACTAGAGTGTATTAATATGTTAGCTTTATGTCTTCAAAAGAGCTTCCTGTTGTGTCAGCTTGATTCAAACTAATACTGATTTAAATAATAAATAAGCAAATAAAGTAAATAATAATTAGAGGTCGTAAAAATTTGTAAAAACCAGCACCTATGGCCAGGGTGTTATGTGTGTTTTGTGTGCACATTTGGGAGGTTAAAATTCGAGTTGTAGTTGTACGCTTAGCCATATTTAGCTCTATAAGACATGATTAAGTCAGAAGTGTGCGGGTGTGTGAATGTGTGTGAGTGTGAATCACTCTGTACTTAAAACACATGGTCAGTATCATGACCTACATAAGTAGTCACAACACGAATAACAAGCTGCTTATGCACTAATCTGCACCTACTGCGTGTCTTGTAAACACAGTCACTCTTTTTCATTAGGTGTGTCTGTCTCAGGCGCTGGAGTTGTAAAAATCTGTTTTTATTTTTAATAGAAAAGCAGTAGAATATCAAGCAGGTTGAAAATGTCAGGCAAAAGTAGAGTTAAAAACCAGGCTATGGTCAGGCAATCCACAAGCAGAGAGGAGTATACACAACTAGCACAACAATCCAGAGGATGAGAAAAAAAAGAACAGAATATCAAACAGGTTGAAATCGTCAGAAGCAACAAAAGGCTCTGCAAAACATCAGGCAAAAGGTTCACTGAATTATACTTTGTGGTTTTATGCGTGTTTTTATAAAGAGTGAGTGGTGAGTGGAATCAGGTGTGTAAAATCAGAAGGCGAGGAGCTGGAGCATGACAACTGCAAGCTGTAGTTCAGAGTTATCATGTTTGTCAGCCATTTTGAAGGATGGGAAGTGGAGTCTGTTGCCGAATCCAGCATAGTTATGAGAGGATGAAGATGAATATCACTGACATCCTAATTTTCTTTATTCTCTTCTCAGGTTTAAATAATTGCCATGGTCTAAATAAAACTATGTACGCAGTATATATGTATGCAGTACAATTTAGGGTTAGAGTCCAGGGTTTAACTCAAGGCCCAAGAGCGCCACCACTGAATAATCTATGTAGATTCTAGTTTATTCCACTAGTTATCAGATTTCCTGAGACTTATTAATCAATTAACCACCAGAGAGACCTATTTTAATTTAATCGTTATTAAAATGTCTTGTTTTTAATTTCTTTGTTGAAATAAAATGTAAAACTTACTCAGTTCATACACATTTTAAGAAGGAAAATAGATAAACCTCTAACCAAATTAGCATATGGTGGAATTATACCTGCACCTACATAGAGCCATTAACCTCCTTCTGTAACATTAAAAACTTTAAGAGTCCTATTTTTGTGATCATAACATAAAATTTGAAAGACAGTTGTGGCATTTGTAGGCTTAACAGTTAGAATGGTAATGACAAGCCTCCTAGTGCATGCTTTCTCTGTGCCTATGAACACTACACAGTACTGTAATTAGATGTCCTGCTTGGTTTATGCTTGGCTTGAACACTAATTATATAGAGGTGGCACGGTGGTGTAGTAGTTAGCACTGTTGCCTCACAGCAAGAAGATTCTGGGTTCGAGCCCAGTGGCTGATAGGGCCTTTCTGTGTGGAGTTTGCATGTTCTCCCTGTGTCTGTGTGAGTTTCCACCGGGTGCTCTGGTTTCCCCCACAGTCCAAAGACATGCATGTTTGGCTAATTGGTGGCTCTAAATTGACCGTGAGTGTGAATGGTTGCTTGTCTCTATGTGTCAGCTCTGCGATGATCTGGTGACTTGTCCAGGGTGTACCCCGCCTCTCGCCCATAGTCAGCTGGGATAGGTTCCAGCTTGCCCGTGACCCTGCACAGGATAAGCGGTTACGGATAATGGATGGATGGACTATTTATATAGCATTACAAGTATGGTTCTATGGTGGTTCTGGTTCAGACAACCACCAGTGGTGATAAAAATCAGTTGGATAACTTTTTGTGTACATGGCTTTGCATGCCAAAACCTTCCAACAAAGTCACAAAGTGACATATGACAAAGAGCCATTCTCCTAGGAACTTTCTTGCCAAGTTCTCATTGGGTCAGTTGGCACTTGTTCCAAATGACAAAAAAACCCTGGTACTGGTTCATAGAACCACATTTACATATGTCATAGCTTTTGAGTTATTTCACCCTTCCCAACACCCAGGAGTGGCTAATTTATGCCAAAAGCTGGACATCTACATATAACCACAACATTCACGCCACTGGAGAGGCAATGTTAACCTTATAGAACCTGTAAAAGATACATGGTGATGCCCAGGTAGCAGTGGCACATACATCCTGGAGCAACAAGCCTGGACTGGGCATCTGGTCCATCTATAGACCATGGTGATGTCGTCCACCACTGAGTGGGCCAGTCTGTGTTTAAACATAGGGGATGTTTGCGTCTCTCCTCCATGATAGATAAAAAACAAGTCTGAGGTACCATATAGGTAACAAATAGTACCACAGAGTGAAAACTAGGCATATAAAGCAATTCTCTCCAGGCTTGCCTTCAAGAAACACTATAAGGTCAATTGAATTTACAGATTAGGCTATATGACCTTGAGCAAAAAAAATCACAGCTTCAACCAAAAGATCACCCTAACACTCCCATGCAAGGCTATTCTCGCACTCCTTGTGCTGGAGTCACTTCTAGCAAAAAGGCAGTTTTCAGAGACACTTGTTTCAATTTAACATCTTGCATAGGCAAGAAAGGAGGGGTCTTAGAGGACTCCAGGACCCAGGGCTCTTGGAGGATGGAGGCACTTCACCCCTTTAAGACCAGTTGTAGCAGGTTTATGAGCCTCCAGATAAATGCCATTCATGGTGTGGTACTGCTCCTCAATGGCTGCCACATACACCTTTAATGTAAAGGGGAACTTGTGAGAGAAAGGTATTCTGGGAAGGGAGCAATACATCGGATCTATCTGATGAGGTGCACACCATCTGTAGAACAGCATCCATCTAAGGATATACAAAGCCCATGTAGTAGGGATAAGATCTGACCAGGGAGGAAGCCCCCGGGGTGTTCCTATCACTAGCAAAAGCAGCATCGAATAACAAAGTCTTGTCCCAACAGGCTGTCCGGCTCCACCAGGGAGAACCACAATCAGCAATGTGCTGACCTGGTATTGGCAAAGAAATCCACCTATGCCTTGCCAAGTTTTTCTCAGATCTGGGACACCACTTCTGGGTGCAGACACCACTCTCCCTCATATACGTTATACTACTGCGCAAATTCCATATGGTTGGTGTGTTCAGATCTCTCACTGGGATGGGCCACATGCCAGCCAGTAAAGGTTTGCTCTCTCTCTCTCTCTGGGACACCTCTCCCAAAGGGATGCATTTAGTTAGAAAATCCTTGCTTCTCTAGTAAGCTAGAGCCTGTAGACCTCTCACTGAGACAATGACACATCTCTCTTTGTGGGATTTTTGGATATATCTAGCCATAGGCTGATAAAAGCCCATTGTAGAGTGGTTACCATGACTATTTTAGAGGGTGTTCAAGGTGCCTGTGAATTTCCAGAGGCTGGCCTAGTCATTGCCAAGATTAGAGTTGAGGTTGTGGGTTCAACTACTAGGTCATTACGATTCCAGAGGAATTTCTCTGTAGCCATATGATTCTGTAAACATAGCCTCCTCCTGCTCCTCCAGTGAAGAATGGCAAGGGTGACTAAACATATACTATTTAAAAATGAATCTATTAGAAGACATTAAACATATTAGACAAGACTAAATAATTGATTTCAGCATGGCTCAATTAACCACTTGATGTATCATGAAAGACTGTTATGTTGAGGGAAAATCAACTCCAGCCTCAGAACTGCATATTAGTGGAAATCCAGCTAATTTAGCTCTGTGTGTGTGTGAGAGAGAGAGAGAGAGAGAGAGAGAGAGAACAAGTCAGGAAGGTCCAACTTCACAAAGAGGCATGTCTTTAATCCTCTTTAAAGGGTCTTCCTATTGGGTATTTAAGTGAGCCCACTTATTTCATTTGCATTCATGATTCTTTTATTGTCAGTCCCAATCTCTTTCTCCCTAATCCCTTTTTAAACCCCCTTTCTACCTTCTTTCCCACTTGTTTTGTTTTCTTTTCTACGTAATTCTGCCTTACCTGTCTGGACTTTGTGTTTGAAATGAGTTTTGTGTGCAAAATGACTTACAGTGCAAAAGCAAATTTTTAAATGTGCATTAAACAGCATAAACATCAGAAGATAAGTAACATCAATGGGTTAAATTAGACAGTGCAGGGGAATAGAGAACCTCTCATTTTAGTTATAGTATAGTAGTACTATAATTTGTTGGAAATATCTAGTTATTTCTAGTACCAAAAATATAACCATTATTAACTTGAAATTTATCCTTAGAGAAGCAAAACTAGCAAATGATGGTGAATAAATGAATGTCACATGTGCATTTGAACACACTAAAAGTTATAACAACTGTAGCATTGACGTGTACAGTCCAGCTATAGTGTGTAACTAGAAGGGCACTTGGTAGAGTGCAGACCTCCACCAAGCCACAGATTTGGATTTGCATCAAAATCTAATTGTTCCTTGGCCCATGGCCCATCTTTCCTCCAAATTTCATCAAAATCTCATCTCATCTCATTATCTCTAGCCGCTTTATCCTGTTCTACAGGGTCGCAGGCAAGCTGGAGCCTAT
>JAPEKL010000022.1:14267281-14280785 GCA_028877455.1 Bagre pinnimaculatus | reverse complement strand
TGCTGTCATTAAAAATCATGGAGGCCATACAAAGTACTAGATGTAGTAGTTTTTGTTGTGGGGTGTACTCATTTTTGTGCCACCCTAATTTGAGTAAAACTGAAAAAATGTGTAACCCAAGTTTATATTATTAACCTTACTTTCACGTTATAAGTTAAACAGATGTTATATTAAACTTGTCGACATTTTGGAAATTGTTTGTGTTCATTGAGATATTGTTTAAAATGTTACTTTTCAAAGGCGGTGCACTCATTTACACTGTGTGTGTATTCTTTTATTAGTGTGAGTTATTATTTACTGAGTAAATTACAGTACTTTCTCCTGGTCATCGTGTTTGTTAATGGTAATGTTGCTGTTAGCCCACAGTTGTATTTGAATTATAGCTTTATTTGTAACATTGCTTTCCCCGCCTGTTTTTGCTCAGAGATGGTGGCACTACTGGAATGGTGGTCTGGGACAGAATGCACACTGTACACTGATCCTGAATCCTACCCATTGTATGGCAAAGAAAATGCAATCGTCATCCTCAACCATAACTTTGAGATTGATTTTCTGTGTGGTTGGACCTTCTGTGAAAGGTTTGGTGTGTTAGGGGTAAGTAAAAATGCTAGATGTTTCTCATCTGTGCTCTTGTTTTGCTTTGACTTGCAAAGGACATGTAAATTTTAATGATTTACATTTACATGAGTAGCATTTGGTGGATGCCCTTATCCAGAGCGACTTCCAGAATTGCTTTTGTGTCCAGTAAGTACATCCTGATGATAATTCACTAGGTCATGGACCAAGAATATTATCAGACTAAAAACCCTGTTGGGGATGTCGTATAGTATGAAAATCACACGACACGCAAGATTCCCTCCCCATAACAAAGTCTGATCTTCACAGCAAAATGTTTTGTATGGGGACTGGATTTGTTAATCAGTTAATAGAAGTAATATTACCTTATACACCCCCACCCCACATCTCAGTGATCAACCTTTCACATCCGGACAGCTCTGTGCACAAATATAGTCCGCTGACTTCCAGTTCCTAGCGCAGCAGTCGTTTCTGGTTTGTTGCCATGTTTTTTGGCAATGCCTGCCTGCTTTACTACAGATGATGCTTTGTGATTATTGTTTTGTACATTGATCATCTGGGTTTGTAGAAAATACAGCCCACTGGAAACACTCTCCTCCTGTGAGCAATTTTATTTCTGCTTGGATGTGAGAGTTTGATTACTGAGGAGACCTTGTAAAATAGTTGTTTTTTTTTAAATAAGTTTCCATGATTAACTAATCCAATCTGAACACAGCTTTAGATGGAAATAAAATCAAGTATTGATTGCCTGGAGATAGGAAATTACTCCAGGACCCTATGTAAATTTAATCATTTATGGATTAGGCTCCGTTTTCAGATAATATAGTGGTTGTGATGGTAAACACATGGGTTCCCCCTCCCCCCTTCCCTGTTGAGTATTGATAATTTTATTACTAGAGTTTAAGCAAGGCAAGTTACATCATGGTGGTCAAAAGTTTGTGAACTTGCTATATTTCTGCATAAATATGACCTAAAACATCAGATCCTCACACAACTCCTGAAAATAAGAACTTTTTTCTCACACCCGCTAAAGCACCGTGAAATTCCTCCTCTGCATTTAACCTATCTGAAGCAGTGAATACACACAAGCATGCGCACATACATACCCAGAGCAATGTGCAGCTATGCTACAGCAAGCAGGGAGCAGTTGGGGGTTGGGTACCTTGCTCAAGGGCACTTCAGCCTGGCCCAAATAGAGAACCCAATTGGAGAAAATGAGCAAAATATCATACTTGATAGATTTATTGAGAAATTATTCAATATTATATATTGGTGAAGGCAAAAGTACTTGAAATTTAGTCAGATGTTTTCAAGTAATGGAGTCACAATAGGGGTAAGTGGGCTCTAACAAAGTCTGATCTTCACAGCACGTTTGTGGAATGAATTATTGCATGGACAAAAGAGATTTGATGTGCTTCAGCCTGCAAAAAGTTTATAAAACGACCTCTAAACATTTGGACTCCACCAATCCACAGTCCAACAGATGGCAGAAATTCAAGATCCCAGTTACCCTCCCCAGGAGTGGTCAACCAACAAAGATCACTCGAAGAACAAGGCGTGTAATAGTCTGAGGTCACAAATGAACTCTTGCAAGGGGAAAGCTACTGCTCTCCAAAAAAAACCAAACACTGCTGTCTGACCACAGTTTACTAAAGATCATATGGATAAGCCAGAATGCTACTGGAAAATACAACATTTTGGTTTAAAGTGAGTGTAAATGTCTCTAAACCTCACTTTTTCCCTTGTACAAAGCAACAATCATTATGTTGATTGACCATGTGTTTTTAAACCACAGCTGATCCAAAAGGCCATAAATTAATCAACAAAGTCAGCCGATTTTCACAGAATCTGCCGAGACTGAACCGGAAGATCCCGGAGGGGTGCATGACATTACTCGTGTAATAAAGATCCAGGTATTGATTTCGTCCCCGTGCGCAGCAGTGGTTAGACCAGTCTCGATACGGAATCATGTTTTGGAGAGAACTCTGATAGTGATTTGGGATTCTTGTATGTCAGATGAAGGGGCAGATGCTTATCAAGAATGTTCATGGTAAATGGTTATGTATTCAAGCCCCCAAGACGAGAAACCGCCAGTTCACAACAGTCCTGCTCACTGCCGATAGCGCACCACCAGCCAGAGAGAACTGGAAACACAGATTGGTTTTGTGGATTTTTATTCTAAGCTGGCCACTGCAAAATATAGGGAAAATATTTACATGTACCTCAATAAATGCAGAAATTTAATCTTTAAAACGTACACTTATTCAGTGTAATTACTGAAAGAAAATATGAAGTGGGCGATAATGGGGGGGAATAGACGAACTATCCAAGTGTCAGATCAAATGTCCTTTATTAAATAAATGGGTTTCTTTTTGCTCCAGTAATTCCCATGTGGTGAACGCTTGATGAATCAGATTTATTATTAGTAGATGACATGAAATCTGCCTGCTTCATTTGCACAGATCTCACTCACTGTCGCGTTAGTGTCATTTCTCGGAAATTTGTAAACCAAATGTCCTGTTATATATGGATTTGAACATACAAACACGCTGCAGTGCTTTCCCATCGTTATTTTTGTAAGATTCCAACAATATCAAATTTCAGTGAGTAAACAAGCATGGAGTCAGATGAACAGAAATGACCGACAACCGGGGTTCCACGCGTGACATCATGTGATTACAAATAATATTTTCCCCCCTGCTTTAATTAATTAATTAATTTGGGTCATTAGTAATGATATTAATTTTAAACCATTACAATAAGGCATTACATACACTTTAAATGAGAAGCGTTATGCTTGGAGAAAGGAAAACACTGCATTCCAGCATAAGAACCTTATGCCATCTGTGAAACATTGGTGGTAATATCATGGTTTGGGCTTGTCTTGCTGTAGCGGGGTTAGGGCTGCTTACGGTCATCGATGGCACAATGAATTCTGAATTATTCCAGCGAGTTCTAAAGGAAAATGTCAGGACATCAGTCCATGAACTGAATCTCAAGAGGCGCTGCATGACGCACTAAGACAACGACCCAACGCGCACATGTTCTACCAAAGGATGGTTAAAGGAGTTAATGTTTTGGAATGGTCAAGTCAAAGTCCTGACCTTAATCCAATACAAATGTTGTGTGAGCAGCTCATGTGAGGAAACCCACCAACATCCCAGAGTTGAAGCTGTTCTGTACAGAGGAACGGGATAAAATTCCTCCAAGCTGATGCTCAACAGTTAGAGGAAACACTTAGTTGCAGTTATTGCTGCACAAGGGGGTCAACACCAGATACTGAAAGCAAAGGTTCACATACTTCTGCCACTCACTATGTAAAATTGGATAATTTCTCACTAAACTACCAAGTAGAATACATCTTTTCTTTTTTGTGTGTGTGTTCTCTTGATCTGCTTTTAGGCCTTGTGAGAATCTGATGTCTGGGTCATATATAAAGTTCTAAAGGGTTCACAAACTTTCAAGTACCACTGCAGGTTTACCAAAACAAATATGAAAAATGACTGATGGGACATTTCATTTCTACTTGTAGTGTCTTGCCTTAAAAATAGAAAAATGGAGTTAGGTGTGAAAGGTGATAGAACAACTGAAATACAGCATATTTTATGAATAGTACTGTATGTATAGAGATGTTGGACCCCTGTTTATAAACAGTAGTAGCCAGTATTTAAATACTAATACATAAAACTTTCTTATACAGAGCTCCAAGGTGCTGGCAAAGAAAGAACTTGCATATATACCAGTAATTGGTTGGATGTGGTACTTTCTGGAGATTGTCTTCTGTAAGAGGAAATGGGAGGAAGATCAGAAAACAGTGGTGCAGAGCCTTCAACGTCTTAAGGATTATCCAGAGAAGTTCTGGGTAAAGGTTTTCTAATAATAATTTACTCCGTTATGCTTGTACAGATGAGGTGATGCTAGTTTAAATCAATTCAAGCCAAGAAAATTTACCAAAAAAAGTTAAAAGCTAAGTGAAGCATTGACCAGTGTCACTTTAATAAACACTCCCATTAAACAAATCAGACACCTGACAAGATTAATTTTGGAGCTGATTTAAGTCCTTTTTATTGTATAAACTGAATTGTAGCTCAATACAAACAACTTTCTAGACATTTACCCACTCCTGAGAAGAAAGTACTGAAGCTTGTAACTGGGGGCAGTGCAAGGTGAAAGGCCTAGATTATGGCTTGGTTTAAGAAGAACTTTTTGTTCTTTGGATGAACATTTAACTTGAAAAGTTAAGGTTTATGGGACAGTAAATGCTGTATTCCAGGTTCTGTACACCACATTAAAGTAAAAGTAAACCTATAGGGGGGAAAACTGAACAATAAAAAGCCTTAAAGCTAGACGGCCTTCCAATTTGCATAAAATCGGTGAAATTTAGTTCCCTCTGAAATGTGTTTTTCTGTAATATCTCACAAAATATCAGGCCATTCATTGGCTGGGATGTTTAATTTGAGGGGATTCCGTAGCAAATAATGTGCATGAAATCGCTCGTTTCAAGCAGACAGAGGAAGTGTGTGTGTGCAGTCAGGTTTACCTTGACTGTGCGCTGACAGTTACATCATTCTGTCACTAAACGAGACCACACACCGAGGTGCTCACTGACATTTTAGTTCGGTTTCTGCGTTTCCTTTCCTTTGCAACATAATGTGTGTTGTTCTCGCTTTCCGTTACTGTAGTCGGTCTTTCATGTTTTATTCGCACACTCGTCCTCCATTTTTCTCTCCTGTTTCAAATTTGTATCCCACAATGCCTTGTGCAAATCGGGAAAGCCCACCATGTGATGTGATGCATGACATAGTATTTTGAATTGGGTCATGGTGAAGCAGGAAAAACTAGTGGAGAATTTAGGGCCTCGTGGCCCTAAATTCATTAATTGTTCTGTTTAAAAAAAAAACTAAAAATTGGAAGTCTGATTTCGAATTCAGTAGCTTTTGGTCCACTAAACAAAAATAATTGGGTGTCTGGGGGGGAATTCTTTATGACCTACACTTAAAATCTGAAAGGCAGTACAGCTTTAAGGAGTATATTTGCCATCCCCAGCTGCATGTACAACAGTTTTTCTTTGCAACAAGTTATGCATTGAGAACACGTCAGCTGCTACTGCAGCAGAAAATGACCATTTTGACTTGAGTTAATTTTATAATGTGAGCCAAAGACCTGTAATTTACTCAAAAAAAAAAAACACTTTATAAAACACTTTATAAAAAGTGTTATGTTCTACATGTGGCTCTGTTTGTTTGTTTGCTCAGTTCCTTCTATACTGTGAGGGCACTCGCTTCACGCAAAAGAAACACAAGATTAGTATGGAAGTGGCAGAGAAAAAAGGACTTCCCAAACTCAAGTACCATCTCTTGCCTCGCACCAAGGGTTTCTGTGTTACTGTTCAGCACCTAAGGGGAACAGGTGAGAAACTGGCAACAAATTGCCTCCAACTCGAGTAATGCTTCATTCATTGTTTTAAAATGCATCCATCAGTCTCCTTTATCAAAAAGGGGAGCCTATGAACTAGTTTTCCTGATTCAGTTTGTGTCTCGTCTATAGTTACTGCTGTGTACGATTCTACGCTTAATTTCAGAAACAACCAAATACCAACGTTACTAGGAGTACTAAATGGGAAAAAGTACCATGCTGATTTATACGTGAGGTAAGAAAGACCGATTCCACTGATGTAATTATGGGATCTTTCCACCTTTTGGTAGGGTTAGTGACTGTCACAGTGCCCTCATTGTTCTCCAGAGCAATAACACATATTAATGTAAGAATATCCTGTACACTTGCCTTTTTACTGATGACAAAACAGAACCCATACATGAAGTGAAAATTAGCACTGGAGGCATTAATGCTAGGGGTTGGACTTTTTGCCTTGGCTAATTTTGCATTTATGTAAGCATATAAATTCATTTTAGATAGAACATTTGTACACAGTTGTGTAACAAAGCACTATTAAAATGTAATTTCTTCACTTAACACCATCTTGGATGTGCGAAGAAATACTGGGGACATCCCAAGTTGTTAGAGCATGTATGAATTCAATTTGTTTCCCCTAATTTCTTAGACCTTTTTCTTCCTGGCTTTGTGCTGCTGTGGCAGATAAAACAATAGCTTCCCACCATGACTCAGATACTCAGTTTGTATGAAAAGCGTTTTCTGGCTGGCTGTCAGTGTCATGACGTCACATTCCTAAGCTTAAAGTATTTTCTAAATTCCGTTAAAGGCTGTAGTATATTGAACAAATGGCACGCTGCCTGGCTTCTTGTTTTAATTGAGAGAGGACAATTTGAATGTGTTTCATGTAGGCGGATTCCACTGGACTCAATCCCAGAGAACGAGTCTGAATGTGCCATGTGGCTCCACAAACTTTACCAGGAAAAGGTGAGAGGGAAACCCATCTTTACTTAATAGGAACTACAATTTTGAAATGCAAGTTTCACACGCCTGTTTCTTTGCAGACTCTGTTGGCTTTATTGCACCCCTACCTTTTCTGTGGATTTTGTAGACACAACGACATTAGCCCCTCACAACTGGTTATGCCATTGATCCATACAAACGGACCACCACTGAGACTCTAAGAGTGCATTTGGTGCTGGTGCATTAGTTTTACTTTGATTTTTGAGCATCTCAAAATGCCCTTAAGTTCACCAACCAAAACTATCCAGCCAGCAGTATAGAACCCTTTTTTTTTTCCCTGGAGAAAAATAAATATTGTTAAAGTATGTGCATTAATCAAACCATATCTTCTGCTTTTGTTTTGATTTGCTCTAATGCTTCATGCAATTGAGCTAATATTTGAATGTTTGTTCTGCTACAGGATGAGTTGCAGGAAAAATACAACCTGACTGGTCAGTTCCCCGGCCCCACACTGAGCCCCCGCCGTCGCCCCTGGACCTTGCTCAACTGGCTGTTTTGGATCTGGCTTCTACTCCTTCCCCTCTGTCTATTACTGCTGCAGTTGTTCCACTCAGGCTCAGCGGTCACCATTTTCACCACAGTTGTCCTGTGCTTTGCAGGTACTGAGGGTTTCATATTGCATATGGTATTTAAAGTGAGATTAATATCAAAAGGGAAATAAAAACATGGTAGAGCTACAATACCAATTGTTTATGCAACTCAACTTTACACTGAATTTTAAAATCCCCATGTTTCATTTGGAAGGTGATCAAGTGGTTTGGGAGTAAGTACGTCTCCCATTCTCCGAGTTGTAATTCCGTGCATGCCATTTGAAATATTGATCCCTAATGTTGCATGACTCAATACTGCATTAAAGGTCCTATATATGTCTGTTTGCTTCTCGAGGTACATTTGGAAGGGTTATGTATCTTTAGAAGTATAACTATCATTACATAATGGAAAAATTGGCGTGGGCCTTTAAGCACAATGGCATGTGTACCGTAGCAGTGGATCTCTTTGAGAAACAGCATGTTATTATTGCATCTGGAATAAATCTGAATATAAGATGAGTGCTTGCCAATGGGTCTTTTGTGCTAACAAATGAATCCGAGTTAATCCAGTCCAATCCAAAATTGGTCAGTTAAGGTTTTGTGTATTTTATATTGTCACATAAAATTATGAATACATACATTTCTGTAACTTACTAGAGAATTACTATGTACAACAAAGAGGGTAACATCCATCATCCACTTTCTTTTTCAGCCTCGCTTGGAGTTCGCTGGATGATAGGCCAGACCGAGATTAACAAGGGCTCAAGCTATGGAAACAAGGAGGGTCAGCTTAATAACAACACTTAAGGGAGCAGTCACCAAGGAGGACAGCAGAACTCTGATAACATCAGCAGCATGTGCCCCAGAGCTGTTTTCAACAAAGCACGAGGGTAACAGCCAAGTGTACGAAGACAATGACAGCTGTTTGTTTTAAGAGTGTGACTATGCAAAATGGAGAACAGAAATTAACATATGCTGCGAAGCAGTTGTGACTTTCATTTTTGTCCTGAAATCTTTTTTTTTTTTTTTAACAAAAAGATGCAGTAGGCTGTTAATTGATTGCCCTTTATATTGCAAACATTAAGAATAACAGGACCAGAAATATTGATGCATGGGGTTTAGTAGGTATTGGCTACTATGATTTAGGCATATGGTTATCGTAGGACTTTTCCTTGAGTCATTCTGTTGGTACATGAAGTTGAAAACACCAGGTTAAACGTGAAACATTTTTCTTTCCAGATATTACAGTAAGGCTGATGTGTTAAACATTTTCTCTCCAGCCGAGTACACTCCTGTACCCAAGTATTAAAGGCATACCACTGGCCCTTGGGAAAGGTCAACTGATACAGCACAACTTAAAGAAAAATTTAACAATTGTCCTTGGAGAATTAAACACAATATTTAAAAACAACAATAAAAACATTCCCTTGACTAAGCTTTTTTGCATAAGGGACCCAAAAAAAAAAAAAAAATCCCTAAGCAGCAATTTCTTCCAGCTCTCTCCCACTCTAATATTCGCATGTATTATTTGTGCTTCGAGTGGGAATGTGAAAAGTGCCTTCTACTCTCTTTTCCCCCAGAATGTATTCCTTGTTGCATACTAATCAATTTGTCTCCATTGAGACACAAGTGGCTTTACAATATGCTTTATACAAAAAAATAAAACTTAACCTTATTCTTACATTATGTACAATGTGCCACAGAGACCTAATACCATTCGACTTAATGCAACCAACTGGCCCTTTAAACCTGTAACGTGTAAGATTTGCTCTCACACACTGCAAAGAGCGTACCACCACCAATCACTGAGCTAGCAAGAGACTTTCTTTGTTACTTGTTCCTTGTACCACAGTTCCTTAAGAATACCATACATAGTAGTGCAAGCATTTGTAAACAAAGAGCGCAGGGCCACAGCTGCATCATTCTTCATCTGTGCAGACCTGGAATTAAAAAGGAGCAGAAAAACAAAAAGACAGGTAAAAGATCTGCTTAAATACATAGATGTTAAGATTCAAAATAAATGTTATTTTTCAGCCAGGAATGCCTTGTGATGCATTTCTACTGGACAGTGTGGCACACTATAATGGGTACTAATCCAAACTATATGCTGATTGAATACCTAGTCATGAGATGGTGAAGTCCAGCAAAAAAAAAAAATCAATCAAATCACACAGTGGTTTTCTTTCTGCAAAGTGGTCTCATTTCTCCATCATATCTTGAGGCAAACCCAAACAACTACCTCAGGCAATATTGTTTGACAGGACACTTGAAATTTGGCCTAAAGTGTAAGAGCAGCTAAATATTCATAACAAGAAAGCTCATTTAATTATATAATAAAATTGTAGTATTGCTTTCTAATTTCCCAGAAAAAGGACTTGAGTTGAAAAGGACGTTTTTGCAGATAATTACCACCACTACTGACCAATAGAAAAGCATTTCTAGCCTCACATACATGCATTGGCTCAACATGCATAATATCTGGGCCAAAAAAAAAAGGGGGAGGAAATTACCTGGATATGGTATGACTTTTGGCAGTGAATACAAAAGTGCTAAAGCCGTATTAGATGCATATGCACAACTGACTGATTGTGTGTCTATATTGCAGCAGTTTGCAAACTTTTTCTTGAATACAAGGCCTTGTTTTTGTGGAGAGTCTACGTTACTGTGCACTCCTTCCTCCACAGCTTTTGCCAATGACATTACAGGTAACTCATTAAGTGGTTGGCAAATATGTAATTTTAATACCAGCTACAATTTTTTTTAAAACAGACAGCACTTTTAAATATTTAGCCAAAGCAGATTTTATAACTTGCTGAAATAAAATTTATTTCTAACACAGTGTCTGGAATCTGTGTGTTCCCTAGTATGACAAATGCCGCTACATGGAACATTCCTGCCAAGGCAATTTTAGCACTATTACAAGGGAAGTGTGTGGGTGTGTGTTCAGACCTTGACGAAGGGGTGATCGAGCAACACACTGGCAGTCGAACGGTATTTGGGCTCACTCTCTAGACAGTGGGACAGGAAGTCTTTCCCTTCGGTGCTCAGTTTCTCTGGAATGGGTGGCTTATGTCCCATGCCTACCTTATACATGATCTGAAAATTGTGCTCATACTCATGCCATGGTCTCTATAGAGAGAGAAAGGGGGGAGGAGTGCAGAGGTTTATTATTTCAGCTGAGGCATACTAGTCAATGCAAAATACAGAAGGGTAATAAAGCCCCTGGTCAATTTTACAATAGAATTCAATAGAATTTTACAATAGGAAAAAAAAAAGGTTGAAAAATTCAAACAGTCACAAATTCAGCTAAAGAAATCCCACTGTGGTGGTACTCACCACAGTGGTGTGTGGCAGTCAATACCATAAATTATTATACACACACAGGACACTTTTTCCCATGGCTTTTATTCCCTTCTACTGGGTTTACTGATGGTGTGCAATATTGCTAGCATATCGCTTATCCTCAGTGTATTACGCCACTCTCCCCAATGGAGAACGAGCGTGCAATATTATAATATTGCACGTTGTCAAGACAACATATCATCTCAGAGCTCATGTGAAGATCCAGTGACACAACTTTTCTGCTTTGCGTGCACACAATCATTTCTTTGTCCGCCAGGAGAGAGAGATGATCCAGTGCTAGGATTAAGCACTAAATAAATAAACTGAAACTAAAAGACATGCTGAACACCCGAAAGGCTATCAAAACTTCATTATATTTACAAGAGAAAAACTGGAAAAAGGGACACGTCGGCGATGTAAAACTTCCGTGCTAGCAAGTGACTGACCATTTGTAAACAAACATGGATGCGAGGTTTGCTTCATTAGAAGTGGAAGATGTGCTGAGCACCCGAAAGGCTACCAAAACTTCCCTGGATATTCTTTCTGCATTTAAATATATGGGAAAAACTGGAAAAGAGACACGTTGGAGATGTAAAACATCTGTGCTAGTGAGTGACTGACGGTTTGTCACATGGCCGCGAGGTTTGCTTCATTAGAAGTGGGAGATGTATTTTGAAAGACGCGCTGAACACCTGAAAGGCTACAAAAGCAGATCCAATGGACATCGAAAAACTGGAAAAGAGAACAATAGTGGAAATATAAAGTTTTACTTGGAGCTGAGGAAAAGTGACAGAGTGGACTTCACTCAGCAAAGCCCTTTTGTTTTGAACAACTGCAATCTAACAATTAATTACTACCAAAAGTAACTGTGAACTTGAACGGTCAACCTGTATATAGTTTGTATATAAGCTGGGTTGTTGTTCAGGCTTTTTGGACTTGTAACTTTGTACATTGGATTGACAGAACATTGAATTACATTTGATCAGAATTAGCATTCATTCAATATTGGTAAGTTACCCCCTTGTTCTTAACTTTTTTGTAAAATCTATAATTGTTCCATCAAATGTGTATGTATTAGAATAATATTTTCTGGCTTTTTCATGGTATATCAGATATATTCTATTCAGCTACTCCTCTTCGACTCATTCAATATCATGCTAGCTGAATGGAATATAGCTGATAGACCACGAAAAAAGCCAGCCAATATTATTTAAATATGACTAAGAATATACCCCCCCCCAGCCTTTCTCTACACCTCTCACGGGTGTGTGACTGCCCAGGACTGAGCTTGATTAAAGCATGGATTGTTTGCCCTTTGAGTGTCCTGGATGTTTTTCTGATTTGCTTGACGTCAGCTTTTCACTCCTTAAACTTTTTGACTGCTCAAGCATTTTTTTTTTTAAACCAAAACTTTTCTACCTAGATTTTCTTTATTCTGAATTTCAAACATCTTGGATTTTTTAAAGTAATTTTTTTTTAATTACCATTTTTTTAAACCTAAAATTAATACCAAAACCACATTTACACGTTTTTAAAGCATTAGAAATTGACTTTCAGCTTGTGCTCACACTGATTTTCATTCAAAAAATTTGGAAACTGAAAAATCTTGCATTTAGATGTTAAGGCCTGAAAGATGCCCACCCAAAGGATATTCATTAATTTCAACTCTACTCAACTACATTAAGAAATGTATCAGATTCTATAGCCCTCATTTACAAGTGCCGAGTGTGCACGAATCCAAAAATTAGGTGCAGAATTACTGAAATTCACCTCCAAAAGTATTGGAATGGAAAGGCCAATTCTGTTGTTTTTCCTGTACAATAAAGACATTTGGGTTTGAGAAAAAAGATGGATGAGCCAATAGATCAGAATTCTGTTTACTTCTGGATGTGTTAAACAACTTGTGGCATTTTTGGTGGCAGACCACCAATTTTTAGGTGAATAAAAATATAGGAACAGACAACCTTAAAGTAAATAACACCGTATAAATACAGAGGTGATTATAGGAAATCACGCACTGATTGGTTGAGAGATTTGGACTATTTCCTCGGTAATCACCTTGAGTGACTCGGCAAAATGGCAGCTATTTGTTTCGTCGCTATAAGTGAGGAAGAATTACAAATGATGAAAGAAAGTACTGTTCCTAAAAGCACTAAAAGATGCTATGAGGTTTGGTGTCAAGCTATTTAAAGGTAAGGTGGAATTATGATTTATTTTATCGATTTCAAAACAAAGTATTTTATGTGACTCGGCATACGTAAGCAGGGATGACAGTGGGTGGTCATCAAAAAAAGCAGAAAACAAGATAAAAGGTTTGCGAGGGTGCCAAAGGCGCCCAAAGCCAATTGCCCCCCTGGGAGATTTTTGAAAAATAAGGCCTTACAAACCACTTTTCCTGCAATCTGAGCTGTAGTAGATTAAAAAAAAACAAAAAACTGTTGTCTTTTTTTATATATATTTACATGAAAATACGTTTCAAATCAATAGGAGTTTTGTTTGAATTCAAAATAAAATCACATTCTACATTCAAGGCTATGGTTATATAATTCATGATCAACAAAAATAAACTAAATTCACATTAAACTTAAGTTCTATTAATTATCAAAATGTTCATATATTAAATAAAATTTCTTAGGGTGACT
>JAPEKL010000022.1:13162585-13172624 GCA_028877455.1 Bagre pinnimaculatus | reverse complement strand
GTTAGTGGGTTAGTGCACAGTGATAAGTGAATATATTGCACAATTAGGCATGATAATTGCACATTTCCCCATGTTGACAGAGTGCAGTTGAGCAGGAGCAATATAAGTAAATAAATGTGATCGAGAGAATAAGGTGCATGTGGTTGTAAAAACACATAGTATTTAGGTAAGTGGTAGGCATGTACAGGTGTAGACAGTTTGTGTTACAGTTCAGTCCTGTTTCTGTCTGTACCACTGGCATCTGTGTAGGTGACTGGCTTTGTTCAGTTCATGTACAAAGTACACTCGGGTAAAAGCTGTTCTTTAGTCTATTTGTCTGTGATCCAATAGACCTGAACCATCTACCAGTGGTTCAAGAAGCTGGTGTCCAGGGTGGGAAGGGTCTTTAAGACGTTGGTGGCTCTGCTGAGGCAACAGGTGGTGTAGAGTTGTTCTAGAGAGGGCAGTGGGCAGCCAATGATGATCTGTGCAGAGTTGATGACCTTTTGAAGGGCTTTCTTGTCTGCCACAGAGCTGCTGGTGTACCACATAGTGATGCAGTATGTCAGCACACTCTCGAGTGAGCAACGGTAGAAGGTCACTAGCAGCTGCTCATGGAGGTTGTTCTTGAGTATCCTCAGTCACTGCTGTGCCTTTTTCACTGCCACTGTGCAGTTTGTGGTCCAGGTGAGGTCCTCTGAAACATGTGTCCCCAGGAACTTGAAAGTGGGCACTCTTTCCACTCTGACCCCACTGATTAGCAATGGAGCGTAGTCCTTGTGATTTTCAACAAGAAGTCTATTATGTGTTCTTTTGTTTCTGATGGGCTCAGGGCTAGGTTGTTTTCTTCACCTTGTCAGTTTCTGGATGTCTTCCCTGTAGGCTGCCTTGTCATCTCTTGAGAAGTCCAACCACAGTTTTCTTTTGCGAACTTGATGGTGTTGGTAGGGTGGGTGGGAGTGCAGTTGTGGGTAGAAAGGGCATAGAGGAGGGGGCTCAGTACACAGCTCTGTGGGGCTCCAGTGCTGAGTATGAGAGTGTATGAGGTGTGGGGGCCTAGTCTTACCATCTGGGAGCGGTTGGTGAGGAAGTCCTTGATCCAGTGGTAGATGGTTTGAGAGAGTCTTAGGTCAGACAGTTTGGGAATTGGTGTGTCTGGGATGACTGTACAGTGATAAAGTGGTGACTCCTACTTTGACTTACCCAGGGCCCCTGATTGTACACTTGTGAGATTCATGTGTGTAGTTATATTGCCTTTAATTATCATTTTAAAATTTATGACTCCATATTGAAGGAATAATACAGTAAACATGACCGAATTAAAGTTTGTCTTAAACAATTTCAGACAATGTTTGCATGTGTTTGGGCATATTTGTGTTTTATAAGACGTCTCCACTATGAACATATTGCTATGTTTCAGCAGCTCTGAATGGGTGAAGCTGGATGATTCTTTGCATTATTACATGCCTCAAGCTATGGTCACACTACAGCTTGCGATGCTTTGTGATGGATTATTGATAAAAATGAGGCATTTTGGTGGCAATTCATGGTGATATTCAGGTGGGCTAAAAGGTGTGGTCACATAGCAGGTGAACACTTGACTGTCACACCTTCATGCACTTGAGCCTGGCACAACTTGAGCGACCATGCTCACACAGAGATCATGTTCTGGGGAACACCTGATGCTGACTTGAGCAAAATCAGCATGCACATATAAGGACACTGTTTTCACAGAGGCTTTGCAAAGTATTATTACGGTCACATTTGTTTCTAGCCATGTTTATGACTCTGCTTTATTTTTGGTTTCATTTGTGTATTGTTAGTCTGACTGCCTCACATTTTGTTTTTGTAAATATCAAGCTCACTAATAAACATCTACTAATAGCCATCTACTGCTGCATACCTGACAGAATACTTTGCAAAATGTCTGTGAAAACAGCATGCTGATTGCGCTTAAATCAGCATCAGGTGTTTCTCATAATGACTGGGCCCCAAGAGTGTGCACAATGCTCTCCCAAAGATAAATACACTTTTCAAGTCTCAGCAAAGGTTAGGCTATACTGAGCCACTGTGTTGATGAGGCATCGGGGACATGGAGTCGAGACAAATGCATCTCAAGAGGTTTGATGAAGGTTCCCTGAGCTTCGGGAAGTATTCCCAAACCCATCTGTGATTATTTGCCACTTGTTTTAGTGATGAAAACATCACCACCAAATTTTAATGCATTTTTTGCAATGTTTTTGGCCACTCACCAGATGGAGACACACCAAAAAAACTCACGAAGCTTAGAGAACATTTTCAATGCATTGCATGATTGGAGGGGATCCTACCAATTTTTCATTGCCAAGTATTTGCAAACCCATCACAAGCTGTAGTGTGACCATGGCCTAAGAAGTTCAACCACATAGTGTATATATTGCTAGCATGTTTAAAAGGGGGGGAAAAGTGAAGCTACATAACATATGTTAAATCATATAACACTTGTAGATTTGTATTTTATTGTTGGATGTTGTTGTTCTAGGGAGACCCTGGCATGTCTGGTCCACCTGGAGTCTCAGGCCCAATTGTATGTATTTTATTCTTCTTTTAAATTATACAATTTAACATAAGTGAATACTACCTGAATTTACCCAGTTTTCCTTTTCCTGTTGCTGGGGTGAGGTGTTCTTAAGCATCACCAATTTGGAGATGCACGGAGTTGTTCTAGCAGGCATGAAAATCTTGGAACAAAATCTTGGAGTGTAAGAGCACTGAAAACATTAATGTGCATGAAAGCATAAGTGGAAACAAGGGGCAGGGCACAAGAAAGCCATAATGTTTTCACCAAAATAAATTAATTGTAATGCCTTCCAACTACTTATTAGAAATGTGTAACAAATACAGTACTTTTCATACTGGTGTCAGAATGCAGGCACTTACGGGATGCAAACAGTAACCAAAACCAAGATGAGAGACAGGAATCGTGGTCAGTAAACTAGCGTGGGTCGGGCGAACAACGTAATAAAAGGGAGACAAAGAGTGAAAATGTGAGAGGCTAAGTAAAAGACAGTCAAAAGATACAAGGCGTATATGAGCTGTGTGAACTGTTCATATGAGCTGTGAGAGCAGAACAGTACTTCACACTGGAGTAGAACGAGAGAGTGGCTTAAATAGGGGAAGAGGTAATTGGGAAGATGTGTGACAGCTGTGATTAGTAATTGGGAGACAGAGGGCACTGTGGGTCTTGGGAACTGTAGTTCAGGGAGTCCATGCTTGTAGTCACGGCAGTCTCAACAGGTTTACTGACAACTGGCTACATATAGTAAGAGCACAGTCTTTTTAATCCAACAGATATTCCAACAGATATTCCCTTCTACTACCTTTCTCCATCCTATGGAAAAAGAAAATTCTGTACCAGACTGAAATGCAATTAATTTCAAGTTTATTTATCATTTGCACAAAATGTCAGGGACAGTTGTACATTGAAATGCTTGTACAATTACACAGGTGAAATAATATAAAATGTAACACACAAAAGGTATTGGTTTTTATTTTTTGAGGTATAGAAAACATTACACACTAAAGAGCAAACCCTGCAGCACATTGCTTTTATGTTCTCTAGTGAAAAAGTGATGTGATGGCACTTCTCACCCTCTGAACCTGTCTAATTACTATTTTGCCTTATTACTATTGTGGATGGTTTCACATGGACTACCTAAATTGCTGTGGATATAGGCACATAGATACCTTAAAGATTACACATCCGAAGATGTATATCTTTTTCAGTCTTTGGTTACTTGCATTTTTTGCCCATTCCTCAAGGCAAAACTGCTCCAACTTCAAGTTAGATGGATTGCATTGGTGTACAGCAATCTTCAAGTTATGCCACAGATTCTCAGTTGGATTCATCTGGGCTTTGATAGGCTATTCCAAGACATTTAAATGTTTCCCTTTAAACCACTCCAGTGTAGCTTTAGCACTATGTTTAGGGTCATTGTCCTGCTGAACCGTGAACCTTCGTCCCAGTCTCAATCCTCTGGCCTTCTCAAACAGGTTGTCCTCCAGAATCGCCCTGTATTTATTGCCATCCATCTTTCCTTCAACCCTGACCAACTTTCCTGTCCCTGCAGATGAAAAACATCCCCATAGCATGAAGCCACCACCATGCTTCACTGTAGCATGGTGTTCTCAGGCTTTGCACACATGGCATTTCCCATGATGGCCAAAAAGATCAATTTTAGTCTAGTTTGACCAGATCATTGTGAATGAGTCAACAAGGATAGTGAAGCTGAAAAGCAGGTAGAAGTAAAAATAAAGTCTGTGTCGACATAATTTCCCACCTGTCTGTGCTTCAGTATTCCATCCACGTCAGGGACATACTACAATGTTATTTCACTGGCATGATTGTTCTTAGATCTAACACAGAATCTTGTCCATACCCACCACGAATGTACAGTATCTTCTATTCTATTTTTGTCCTTCTGTGTGTTGCTCTTTTTAGTGCACAGTTTGAACAGCTAGCTGGTTTTGCCTTGTTAGGCTTTCTGACTCTCTGCCTAGTTGGTTTTCCAAGTAGTTTTGCTCTCTCTCTTTTTTTCTTCTTCGGCTGGCAGGGGAAACCTGGTGCTCGTGGTGAGCCAGGAATCCCAGGAGAACCAGTAAGATTAATTTTTTGCTCATTGACAATTGTAAATCACATTATTTAAGCACTTATAAAGGAGGAATAAGGCTAGACTCAATTTATAACTACTCTTCTTTTATTATTCCTTTCAGGGAGTACGAGGGCCTGTGGGAGAGACAGGATTCCCTGGACCTGAAGGACCTCCAGGTGTACCTGTAAGAAATCACACCCTGTCTTTTCCTGTACTACTGCATCCTGTTTTGCTGCAGTGTTGTGCAACAGTATTTTTCTGTCCCTAACCTAGAGACCTGTTGCACCTTTGTCATGTACGTTTTGGCTGAGCAAGTGTGGAGTAAGGAAAGTGCTGCTTCTGAGATTGGATAAATATTCCTTATTAAAGGAGATATGTCACCACCCTGTATTGATAGCTGCAATTATGATAAAGAACACAATGATAAAGTATACTGATTTACATTGAAGAATTAATAATATGGCAAAGAGAATTCATAACGAATGTTTGGGAGATTTGCAGCAATGTTTTTGCAAGTCTTTGAGGATTTCATTTAAAGCAGTATGTGACAGGAACATGTCTTATAAGAAAGTAGTCATACCAATTAATTAATTGCACCCACTTTTTTATTCTTTCTGCAGGGTAGACCTGGAAAAGATGGAATTCCTGGATCTGTGGTAAGAATGTCATGTGTTTAACTGTGTGGTTTAGAAATGTATTTCTCCCACAATATGCATTTTTCATACAAACCCCATTTCCTGAAAATTGTTAATTCACATAAACCTTTATTTAACTGACAAAAATACAAAGAAAATAGTTTCAATAGTTTTTCTGACCAACTTAATTGTATTTTGTAAATATAAACAAAGTTAGAATTTGATGTCTAAAATACGTTCAAACCAATTTGGGACAGAGGCATAATTACCATTGTGTTACATCACCTTTCCTTTTAATAACAATTTTCAATCATGTGGGAACTGAGGATACTAATTATTGCAGTTTTACGATTAGAATTTGTCCATTCTTGCTTGATACAAAACGTCAGCTGCTTAACAGTCTGTGGTTGCTGTTTGATTCTCCTCTCCATGATGCAAAATATATTCTTAATATGCATTTTATTCATATCTGCACTGGCGGTATAGCATAGCTTCATGGACACAGAGTGCATGTGCTTGACTGACCAGTCAAGCACATGCACTCTGTGTCCATGAAGCTATGCTATTTCAGCCCATGCAGAATGAGACTTGGCATTATCCTGCTGAAATAAGAATAGACTTTCCAGGAAGAGATGTTGCCTTGATGGCAGCATGTGTCTCTCGAAAATCCCAATATATGCATCCAACTCAATGGTACCTTCACACACATGCAACTGACCCATGCCATGGGCAGCCCCCCACACCATTATGGATGCTGCCTTTTGAACCTTTCTCTGATAGTTATGATCATGCTTACCTTTGGCATGGATAACTCGACATCTGGTTTTCCCAAAAACAAGCTGAAATGTAGGATCATATGACCACAGCACACATTTTCACTGTCTTTCAGGCCATCTGAGAGGAGTTTGGACCCAGAGAAATATGTGTCGTTTCTGCATAGAATTGATGAATGGCTTCCTTCTTGCGCAATACACTTTCAGGTTGCATTTCTGGATGGAGTGGTGGACTTTGGGATTTTGGTTGTCATTTTTTATTTGATTTTTTTTTCACATTTATACACATGATGAAACTATTGGAAAGATAGAGCAAGTTTCTCAAATCAGGCAAAGGAAGTCCCTCAAGCAATTAATTATGTGTGAATTTCCAACAACAATTTCCAAGTATATGTGGGAAATTCAAAGTCCTGGTGAAACAGGCTTTATGAACAGAAGGCAGATGCAAGCCAGAAAACAGGCCAGTGTTTCATGATAAGATAATAACTCCACAAGGAAATTTACAGATTCCTGCAACATTACACGAACATTATTATTATAGACCATAATTGTTCCTAAGTACAAAGTTCGCAGTGGTTTATTGGTAGATATTCAAAATTTTGTACAGGAATTGAACACTTGAGTTGTTGAGGCTGTTTCCTAGAATGTTCAAAGATGTAGAATGTTTAGGTTGCCCACCTAAAAAAAAAAAGTAAACTCAGAAAAAAAGAAAACTGTCAGCATCAGGTTGTGACCATTATAGAAATTGAAAGTAATTTTAGAAAAAAAGAAAAATAGTAGCAAAAAAAGTACAAGAAATGCAACTGTGTACCCTGTCAGAACTAATACAGGAAAAAGATGGCATACAGATGGCATCTTTGCAGCTCCTTCAGTGTTATCCTTGGTGTCTTTGTTACATCTCTGATTAATGGCCTCCATGCCTGATCTGTGAGTTTTGGTGGGTGGTCTTCTCTGTTCAGGTTTGTAGTGGTGCCATATTTTTTCCATTTTGGTATAATGAATGTAATGGTGCTCCCTGGGATATTCAAAGTTTGGGATATTATTTATAACCTAACCATGAACTATACTTCTCAACAACTTTGTCTCTGACCTGTTTGGTGTGCTCCTTGGTTTTCATATTGCTTTCTTAGTAGTATTGCAGAGTCAGGGTCCTTCCAGAACAGGCTGATTTATACAGACATCATGTGACAGATCATGTGACACTTTGACTGCACACAGGTGGATCTTAATCAACTAATTATGCGACTTATGAAGTGAATTTGTTGGACCAGCTCTTATTTAGGGGTTTCATACGAAAGGGGGTGAATACATATGCACACTCCAGATTTCTGTTTTATCATCTTAATTATTGTTTGTGTCACAATAAAACAACAATTTGCACCTTTAAAGTGGTAGGCATGTTGTGTGAATCAAATGGTGCTAAACCCCAGAAAATTCATTTTAATTCCAGCTTGTAATGTGACAAAACAGGACAAACACCAAGGGAGATGAATACTTTTGCAAGACACTGTATAATATTACAAGACAATATGGGGTAAGGAAACAGAGACAGGGCAAATTTTAACAGAAGGTTACATAATAATATCCTACTGTGTGTATTATAGGAGACATTGGAATATGTTATTTCTAAGTTGAATGTGATTAAGAGGAATCAGCTCCTAGGTATGTCAAGAGAAAGGAACAATCTACATATAATTTGATTCTCTTTCTTAGAACTGATGTACGTATTTCAAATCCTGGGTACTCTTTTAAAAGGTTAAAAGTAGTGCAGTGAGAATACTTTAGCTTTACCTTTGTAATTTATTATCTTTTTTATCTATTGTCAGTGCTATTAGTACAAATATCAGGGTATTTGAAGTGATGATCACAGCGCATGCACTGCAGCAGCCGTGTGGGATGCTGGAGCTGACTGCATGTATGGATATGACCAGAGGTCATGAAAATAATTTACAGAATGTAGACAGTGTTTTGATGTATTATAATTTCTAATAACCATATGGGTGGTTATATGTGCTCCTTGTAAAATCTTGTATTGTATTAACTGAGTCTTCGGTGTTGGAGCACAGAGAATGTGGTTTGCCAGTTAAGTTACTGTATGTTACAGGTTAAAATCAGATATCCATTTTTCCTCATGAGAAGAATGTACTATAAAAGTACATACTTTATAAGAAGCATTAATATATTGTGATATTTTTCTTTGAGTTGATTGTCTCATGAAATGTGAAGGATGACACTGAAAATTGTGGATATTGATTTTTTTTTTCCTGTAATAACTTTTTCATTTGGAGACAGTGAAAAAAGCAGTCACAAGGTAGACTGTATTTCTCTTATAGCTTTTCAAAAGGTCATGAGCAAGTTGCTTTTGAATCACTATTCCAATGTGATTACTTTCTCTTTCCATACCTGAAATATGAAGGGTATTTGTGTTGACTTGGAATAAAGAGTTGTGCCATATTCAGAGTTTAGTCCATCACAAAGTAGCGAACACACATTCACACATGTATACCTTTAGAAGCACCAATCCACCTAATCCACCTACTGGCATGTTTTTGGGAGATACTGTAGGAGGAAACATGAGGACATTGAGGAAACAGATACAGTAAGATTGTGTGAAACTCCACACAGACATTAATCTGAACTCAAGCGCAAACAAGGCACCCAGCTGTGAGGTGGCTAGCCTTGCTCCCCCTCTCCATGAAATTTATTTTTATCAGTGTTGAAGATGATACTGGTGATGAGGTGGTTGTTTGCCTTTGTTGTAGCTTGGAGGCAGAAAATTAAGAGAATCCAAATTACTTGTGTGACTTAACCATATGCAGCCACAGTTTAAGTAGGAAGTCATATTGCATCACTGTGAATATCCACAAAAATACACCCCACCCCCAAGCCAGCCAGCCAGCCAGCCAGCTCTCCCCATCACATGACAGCTACCTACTGGGGAGGGTGAATTTTAACATCATTGTAACCTCCAAGACACGTGAAACAAGCCAACTGCTTAACACACCTGGAGGAAAGTGCTATCTGTATCCATAATGAATACTTATAACCAATATCTACTTCCTCATTTCCTAAAGGGCTCTTTTTGATCAAAGTTGCAGAAAAAACCCCAACCTAAACTACCTTATTTTAACAGTTAACTGTTCAGTGAACCTCAGCACTTCCCTGAAAAATCACATCACAAATTAATCACTCATAATTGCTTGACTTCTGCAAATATAAATAAAATAAAATTGCAAGGTCCATCTCTTTTGTAACTCACCCTATTACGGTTGATGTCTCAAGCAGCCTTGAATGTCTTCACCTTTTATGTCATCAATATTTTAAAGTTTCTCATTTCAATCTCATTTGTCAATGATTCTTCCAACCCAGCAATAGTAATTACATTTATAATGCATACAATTGGCAAACCCTTTTATCAAAAATGACCAGGACAAATCAATCCACAAAGCTAAGGAGTTGGTGTTAAGTGGCTCTATAGCATTCTTGAGATTTCAACTCATAATATTCTTCTCAATAGTGCAGAACCTTGATGACTTATCTAGTGCATTCAATTATAAGTGATATTTCCAATGGAAGGAACACTGGTGCATTGGTCTTTTAGAACAGTGGGACATTTAAAAAAGCCACTTAATTAGATATGCCTGTACTACAGCTTCACCTTGTAAGGTGAACAAAGTGTGCTGCAAGTGTACATTTAGAGATTTTTTCAACTTTTTCAATGCACAGTGTGTGCTAAACCAGGGGTTCTCAACCTTTTCTGCTTTGAGGCCCACCTATTCATACTTGAAACGAGTTGGGGCCCATTAAAAAAGATCCCCAGTTATTTTGGCTCATCTATTCTATTAGAATCTAATAATGTATTGTCAAGTGTATTCAGGGAGTGACGTTGCATTCCATGCTACAGATGGGAGCCCAGGACTTAAATAAATGCAAGAAGATAAATGCAAACTGTTTTTAATTGTAGGTATTGTATTTAAAACTGTATGGCTGTGCCAGAAGCCAACATAAAACCATGCATGCA
>JAPEKL010000022.1:13095664-13106769 GCA_028877455.1 Bagre pinnimaculatus | reverse complement strand
TTTTGTCGTCATTTATTACTTCATCCACTATGGCCAGCATGCAGTCTTTGACAGTTTCTGAGTCTGTAAATGGTCTTCTTTTTGGATCTTGATCCAGGAGACTCGAAGGGAAGCTGCTGTAGCTCTCTCTTGGGCTGTGCATGACCGGACCATGGTAGTACAGCTCTGGTTGTACGATGCAACCAAACTCTGCACTTTTGCCGCTGTCTCCTGGGATCCCTCGGGAAAGTTTGCGCGGAAAGTCGGGTGTTTCTCAACATGGTGCCTCCGCATGTTGTAATCTTTCAGAACCGCGACACACTCATTACAAATTAAACACATCGGTTTGGCATTTAAACTTGGTGGTAATATAAATAGATATTTATCAATCCAGGCGGGGTTAAACCGACAGTTTTCATTTTCAACTGTACGTTTCTACTTTGAGAAAGACATGTTTGCTTCTACTGGCGACTACTACCATTTCTGTCAACAAAAATGCACTGACTTATGGGTTGAGTGTTGCTAGGATACGCGGAGTGTTGCATTCATGGTCTGTACTACTATAGGAATTTTTAAAGGCTCCCGAATTTTCTTTTTTTTAAATATGCGGCTCTCACTCTGCCTTTCTGGTGAGACCACGGGCTGGGCCACTCGGAGGTTGCCTCTGGGCCACATGTGGCCCGTGGGCTGCCATTTGAATATCCCTGGCCTAATCAAAGCCCAGACCTCAATCCAATTGAGAATCTGTGGCATAACTTGAAGATACCTGTATAGTATATATACAGCTATACATACGCAACCCATCTAACTTGAAGGAGTTGGAGCGGTTTTGCCTTGAGGAACGGGCAAAAATCTCAGTGGCTAGGTGTACTAAGCTAATAGAGACATACCCCAAGAGACGTGCAGCTCTAATTGCAGCAGAAAGTGGCTCTACAAAGTATTGACTTTGAGGGGGGGTGAATACTCCAGATTTCTTTCTTTTTTCATCTTAATTATTGTTTGCGTCACAATAAAACACCAATTTCACCTTTAAAGTTGCATGCATGTTGTATAAATCAAATGGTGCTAACTCCCCAAAAATCCATTTTAATTCCAGCTTGTAATGCAACAAAACAGGACAAACGCCAAGGGGGATGAATACTTTTGCAAGACACTGTCATTAAAATAGGGCCCAAAAAGTAAATTATCCTTGTAGAACAACAAAGCCACATCTTTGCAGTGTTGTGTTGGATTGTTCTTTGCCAGACTGCAGAGGACATTGTATGTATAGAGTTTCAAATAATAAAGCACTCACCAATAAGTATATATACAACCACAGGGAACCATTATATGAGGCTGAAGGTACAGTGCTTTTCTGCCCATGGAATGCCATCTGTATCAGTGAATGCATTTCAGAGTGCTCCAAGCATATGCATGTTCTTGGGTGGATGTGTGACACTAGATTAGAAAAGCACATGGAATAACAGTGTGCTATTTTTCTTTGAGGTATTTACCCTCTAGGCCTTTATAAGAATGCATTATGCAATCTGCATCTGTGGGGATGCTCTGCTGGATTAAACATTCCTTGGGGGAAATTGCTTGTAATTGGGAGCAGTATCAACACTTCATTGTCATTTGTTCTGCATCTAGACTTATGAGTGTAGCCAACCTCTGCATGTTGTCACAGATCTCATTTTAAGATGTTCAGTGAAGAATGGGTTAATGTGTGTCAGGAGTCAATTTTATTTGTTTTCTTGTTAGTTTTTGTACCTTTGCCTGCTCTGTTTACTTATGTGCTTTGCTTTGCATACTGCAAAAAATTGAAAACTGAATTTGAGGAGAAAATTACTGAATACTAGTGAAATTATTTTGCTGCGTGGACAGATATTTGTACTCGATAAGACATCTTAGAATCAGTTGGTTGCAATATAGAACTAAGTTTAATAATCTCAGAATTGGTGTCTTGTATTCTTCTAATCGGAAATGCTAGATCATTTCAATTATTTTCAAGATATTTTCACTTGATAATGATAATTTTTTGCAGTGCATCTACAGCAAAACCATTATTATGCATGGAAGCTAGATGCTAAATCTGTAAGCTTCCTTATTAAAATGGATTTTGTATTCCATTTCCTTCACAGACAGTGGTCAGAAATTCCCCTCATTTAAAATATCTATTTATTATTATTATTATTATTATTATTATTATTATAGCTGAGTATTTGTATTGTCTGTTTTTAAATGCACAGAAACTCTGCTATTCAATAGTTTACTAGAAATGTAAAATTTATGCAAATGCTATTTTAAGAAAATAATCCAAATTGTTATAATAAAATGAGAATATAATGACAAATGAATTAATAATTACCCCAAGGAAATGCAATTATATTAATTATTTGAAATTTCACAACCTTATTCAAATGAGATTGTATTATTATTGCAACCATTATCATATATCATCCTCTATAAAATGCATACTTAAAAATAGCTGCAGGCAGTGATGAGAGGGCCAAGCAGTCAGCAGGGCATAGATGCCATGGAAACTTCATGTTATTTTGTTAATGGCATGGCTGTATACACTCACAGCAAGGGTCAAGTCAACTGACCCAAAGATCCATAGCTCACCTTTTGTTTGGTGGTTTCACCACCAGATTCCTGAGGCTTTAACAGATGAACTGTTTTTTTGAAATTTAAAAAAAAATCCATCTGATAACTTTCCCAAGGCTTTGTCTGAAGATCATCTGTGACAAGTTTGGTGAAGATTGGACAAAATTTGTGGCCTGTGAAAATTTTTTAAACCATTTGATAAATCGAGGATGACTATCAATTCGAGGATGATGATCAATTATGTTGATTTGAAAAGTTGATTATTATTCACCCAAACACATTTTCTTATTGCAGTGCCCTCCCACAGTGGTCAAATGATGAACACATTTTGCCAATTCTAAAAAATAGGGTCCCAAGTCCATGCTCCAAGTTTGATTCTGTTACATCAAAGCATTGCTGAGATATAATCTCACTTCCTGTTTGCTGGCTTCACTGCCAACTTCTGTTGACTGTGATGGAGGAACACTTTCACAACCTTTGAACCTTTGACATTTCAACAATTGAAATGTCAACAAATTAATTTTGTGAGAAATTCTGTGTCTGCAAATGATCTGAGCCAAATTTTGTGAACATTGGACAAAATGTGTGACCTGTTAAAAATGTTCACATGTTTTTAATGAAATCCAGTATGGTGGCGACATCAGTAAGGTTGGCATGACAACTTGCCAGTTCTCAGCTTTGGGGCCTTGTATGATCACACAACAATTAGTTTGTTAGGGTAAACACAGCAACAGTTATTAGCCAAAATGCATTTTTGCTTTTTGCAGCACCCCCTAGTGGTCAAATGTCACATTTTTTATGCTTCCTCAAAATGTGGTCTCAAGTTCATATCCCAAATTTTGTTTTTGATATGCTAAAGAATTGCTAAGATATAACCTTACTACGTTTTTGGCAGCAACGTATTTGATAGTCTATAATTTGCTGAATTTGATAGTCAATTTGATAAAGACTTTGGCAAATCAAAAAGTCAACATATAAGCTTTGTGAGATGTGGTCTGCTGATCGCATTTCATGAAGACTGGACAAATTTTGCGACCTGTGAAAAGTTTTAAGCATTTTTAATGAAATCCAATATGGCAGTCACATTAATTAGGTTGACATGACAACTTGTGAGTTGACTTGGGACCTCCTAGGGTATGACCAAACACAAGAATTAGTTTTCTGTGGCAAGCATAACACAATTTATTAGCCCAAACATATTTTTGCATGTTGCAGCACCCCATAGTAATTAAATGACATTTTTTTTGTGCTTCCGCCAAATGGGGTCCCAAGTCTCTGTACCAAGTTTGGTTTTGATACAGCTAAGCACTATTGAGGCATGACTTCATTTTGGCAGCTTTATGGTAGATTTTGATTGGCTGTGATGGTCAAACACTTTTCACAAATCGAAATGCCAACAAGATCTTAAGATTGTCTATGGCAAATTTTGTTGAGATTAGACAAAATGTAGCTTTGCCACCACATCCAGTTGGCTGTGACAAAAACAATTTTACAAAATGAAAAGCCAAGAAATAAATTTTGTGAAGCTTTGATCATCTGGGCCAAATTTCATGAAGCTTGGACAAAGTTTGTGACCTGTAAAAACTTTTTAAGCTTTTTTTTTTATAAAATCTGAAATGCAGGAAAATGGAATATGGTAAAATCAACATGGGGTACGTTGAATTCTGCTTGAACCAAGGGATTCAGTGGTACTTCAATTTTGAAAATTGGACTTACATTTCAATAGTTAGATGCATAAATGCCCTTCCAAGTTTGACCTATTTGTGGCACTAGAACACTGAGTTGTCAAATGAGGTAATTGTTGCCGAGTTCCCTTAGGGGGGAACCCAGTGCAAGTTCATCAAGTTTGGTGTGGATACATAAAAGCATATGTACAAAGAAATAGCCTCATTTGCTGTTTGGCAGCTTTGGTGTCAAATACAATGGCTGAACAGAAAATGGCAACATTTTCAGACCTCAAGATCTAAAAAGGCATAACTTCTAATAACTTTTATACCAATAATAATAACTTGTAATACCTTTTTAATAAGTTTAATACCAAATTTTATACCAAAGATCTGCAGAGTAATGACAAAAAAAAAGTTTTTTTTTTTTTTTTTTTAATTTTATCATGCCCCTGAATGGTAAAATAGGTTAAATTTGTTGGGACTCCCTTACGACACCTATTATTCTTCCATGGTAAAAAAGTGTGCCTCAGGGTTTCATCTTGCGACTGCTACAAAAGGAAATCCTAAAGGGAAATCCCTCCAGAGAGTGAAGGGGCAGAGCTCTCCCCACCCTCTATGTCCTCCTGATGCAGAGCTGACACAGACAACTCTGGGACCACCTCCCCAAATAACGCTGCACTGGAGTCCCCCGAGTTTCATTGCAGCAGGACCCATCCACAAATATAAGCTTTACTAATACTTTAAACCCTGGGCAATTTGTCCCCAGAATTAGCAATTGCTGCCTCCACACCAGCGTTTCTCAACCTTTTTTCAGTCATGACATCCTTCAGAAGTATGCAAATTCTCAAGGCACCCCCATATAAAATATACGCAGTCACGCTGACCCTGGCAGTGACATTGTGACATGGGAAAGGGGGCCGTGAGACAAATTTTGATGAAGTATGAGGCGGCGATGATCTGCATCAGTGTAACTATCATTTTTTGGAATTTTAATTCATTTTATTTATTTCAATGTTAGAATATATAATTTTTTGACGGCACCCCTAATGAAGCCAGATGGCACCCCAGGGTGCCGCGGCACCCTGGTTGAGAAAGGCTGCTCCACACTATGCTTTTCATCCCTAATATGGTGGCACTGGACCTAGGCTGATACTCCTTCAGTCAGCAGAATGATGAACTGCTCTAGTACCACTCAGTTGATGATGTCCATCGGCATTGCACTCTGTCAGCAGCCACCATCTGCATGTTTCTCGGAGCTGTTGGGTGAAGCTGAACAGGCAGCTAAATGCCAGCTCACAGAAGTGCTGTTGATACTGTTCTTAGATGTGATACTGTTCTTGCAGTTGCAAGATAGCCCACTTCAGGTCTGGATACTACAGCAGGTTGGCAGCTGAGAGCTACTGGGCTGCAAGCTGGGCTTCCCCCAACAGAAGCAGAAATAGACTTACCAGCCAAGCATGCTTCCGCAACATGCTCAAACAGCTTGATGAAGGCCTCAGGATAATCCTGTAGACCCGTCTTGACCAACATAACATAGTGTGGTGCTGCAGCATCAACAGGAATGGCTGCAGGCTCTGCATCACCTCCACCTGGGCCTGAAGCAGAGCCCAGAAGCACTGCTCCTGCTCTGCACACAGAGAGATGAGGCCTGATGTTGAGTTTATTGGATGTTGATGAGGGTCTGGAGGATCTCCGTGACTGGCATGGACTCCATGATGATGTTTCTCCTCAATTCGTGGGATTCGGCACCAGTGTAGCACCCTCGTGGCTCTTAGGAAACGTGGAAGTAGGAGACAGGCTTGACAACTCAAAGTGCATTTTATTTTTAGGTTTGACATCACTTTTCATAGATTTTGTTTTGTTCTCTGCACTTTAGGCACACGCATACATGCACGTGCGCATACACATGGCACTGGGTTGCTCAGCTATCTCTCTAGATACTGGCTTCTTCCTACAAGAACACAAGTGACACCCATCCATCCATCCATCCATCCATCAATTATCTGTAGCCGCTTATCCTGTTCTACAGGGTCGCAGGCAAGCTGGAGCCTATCCCAGCTGACTATGGGCGAGAGGTGAGGTACACCCTGGACAAGTCCCCAGGTTATCACAGGGCTGACACATAGACAAACAACCATTCATACTCACACTCACACCTACGGTCAATTTAGAGCCACCAATTAACCTAACCTGCATGTCTTTGGATTGTAGGGGGAAACCGGAGCACCCAGTGCCTTGCACAGCCGCCTCAAAGACGAATTAAATGAAATGGAAAAAACTGACATTATTCAGAAACTTACAGAACCTACTGAATGGGTTAATGGTGGTGGAAAAGCCAAAGGCAGGGAAGCTCAGAGTGTGCTTAGACCCCCACTCGCTGAACAAAGCCATTCAGAGACCCCACTACCCACTTCCCACTCTGGATGACATCACACCAAGACTAGCCAGTGCCCAGTTCTTCAGCATCTTAGATGCCAGGTCTGGGTATTGGGCGATAAAGCTCAGCCATGAGTCATCCATGCTAACCACTTTTACCACCATCTACAGCAGATATTGGTTCAAGAGGCTGCCCTTTGGGATAATTTCAGCCCAAGATGAGTTCCAGAGAAGAGTGGATGAAGCATACAAGGGATTGGCAGGTGTCGCCACCATTGTGGATGACATCCTTGTTTACGACCACACTAAACAGGAGCACAACGCCAACCTACGGGCCATGCCTGAGAGAATAAGAGAGAGAGGCCTTAAACTGAGCAAAGACAAAAGCATCATCCTTGGGCTGGAGGTAAGCTATTTTGGGCATAAGTTGACACGAGAAGGCATCAGGCCTGACCCCAACAAGATCAAGGCCATAAAAGAAATGTCTCTCCCATGCAACAAAGGAAAGCTGGAGACCATATTGGGCATGGTCACTTACCTCTCCAGATTTGCCCCCAAGCTTTCAGAGACCACTGACCCACTCCAAGAGGGCAATGAATTTGTGTGGGACTCAAACCTCTACATCGCATTCCAGCAAGTGAAAGAAAGGAGCTTGGATCAGTCCTCACTTACGTTGACCACACCAAAGAAGTGAAACTACAGGTTGACACATCCAAATGTGGCTTAGGAGCAGTCTTACTCCAGGCAGAGAAACCAGTCGTGTATGCTTCCAAGGCACTAAATGAGACTGAAAAGAACTATGCTCAAATCAAGAAGGAACTCTATGCAGTGCTTTATGGATGTAAAAGGTTCCACCAGTACCTGTATGGTCAACAGGTGATAGTCAAGTCAGACCACAAGCCACTAGAGGCAGTCATGTGCTGCACCGCCCAGTATACAACTTATACTGCAGCTACAGTACAGCAGTATGACATCAACATTACACACAAGCCTGGAAAACAGATCCCAGTTGCAAACACTCTGTCCAGAATGCTCAGACATGTCACTGAGTGAAGGTATGGACTCACAAATACACACTGTGATCATCAGTGGCCCAGTGAGCAACCAGAAAATGATCAGAGCTGCAACAACCTAAGATGATCAGGTCTCAGTGCTGAGACATGTCAGGATGGCCTGAGTCAAGAAGAAAATGCCCACCTGCTATCACAGAGTATTGGAATCATCGAGATGAGATCTCAGAGACAGGTGGTATCCTGAGGTATCACTGAGGTGAGAAAATCATCGTTCCACACACACACTCGGGGCTAAAATGCTCACACACATACATTCAGGACATTTAGGGATGAAAAAGTGTAAACAACAAGCAAGAGATATGTTATTCTGGTCCAGAATGGATAAGCAGATATAGACACTAGTAGGATCTTGCAGCATCTGCCTCAAGCGATGCAGCTCCACCCAGAAGGAGCTAATGCTCTCATACCTGATTCCCAAATGTCCCTGGCAGATAATAGCTACAGACCTGTTCACATGGAACAACACTGACTATATAGTGGTAGTTGACCACTATAGCAGATACTTTGAGGTAGAAAAGATCACTTGCCTCACATCTTCAACCACCATCCAAAAGCTGAAAGCCATGTTTGCTAGGTTTGGAATACCCCAGTCTGTGGTCAGCAACAATGGACCTTGCTACAGTTCACAGGAGTTCCGAGCATTCGCTCATCATGGGACTTTGAGCACACCACAAGCAGCCCGCTGTACCCACAGAGTAATAGGTTGGCTGAAAAGACTGTCCAAACAGCCAAAGCCCTTGTGGACAAAGCACATGCACAGAGAATGGATGCTTACCTGAGCTTATTGGAGAACACCCCAGTTGATGGACTGAAGTCGCCAGCGTAGCTGTTGATGAGCAGGCATTTGCATTCAATTCTCCTGGCCACTGAACAGCAACTGCAGTCAGAACTTGCCTGCCGCAGCACAGTCCGCAGCAGGCGACAGCTGTGCCAACGCTGGCAAAAGCAGTACTATGACAGAACAGCCTGTCTTACCAATGGGTGCCACCATCCGCTACCAGCTTTCAGCTGGAATGTGTTAACCTGCAACAGTCATTGAACCTGCAGGTATTCAGAGATCATACAACATTTGCACCAATGAAGGTCAAACACTCAGGCGCAACCGGTGTCACCTCCTCCAGGCTCCTGAAGGTGACACCAGCCCAGAAGATCCAATAAATGGTCATGGACTAGAACCTGGAAACACTGAGCCTGAGACTTTGCAGCAGAACACAGAACTCACACAAGGAACACAACCAGGCCCCACAGGGGCCTGCACTCCACAAGATCAGGCCGTGCTGTACGGCCAAGAGCAATATTGGACTTGTGAGATGTGATGAAAGAAGAGAAAAAAAGAATGGGGAAAAAAAGGAAAATGTAAAAAAAAAATAAAAGCTTTGTAATACTTACCTTACTAATGGAATGTTGAAAATGAAAATGTTTATGTTACAAGTTATGAAATGGTTATTATGTTCACATAGCTGAAGGCAATACAGCTGGGTTAAATCAGACCACCATATGATACTTTAATCATACTTGGTAGTTAATGTGAAACTTGATATTTGATTTCAGAATTGGTGTTCTACATCATATTGGGTCATATGTTACAGAAGTGTTTATTTTGGCAAGATAATCTTAAACTGTCTCTTAGGGATATGGTACACATGAGATGCATTTACTTTATTGATAAGAATGCTATAGTTCACAAAGGTTAGAGTCAGCTACTTTTATGAATTGTTATGCCAATGTTTTGTTTTTCAAAATATCCTAGATGTAATATCCTGCAAATGTTTTGATTGACTACTATCAGGAGTGCTACTGTGTGGTACATGTGGAGAATAAAGATGGCAGCACCTAGATAAGCTGTAATGAGCTTGCTTGTTCTTCTGTTTAGTTAGACACTTTAATGTCACTAACAGAGAATATTACACCAGGGTCATCCAAACACAAGATTTTTAAAAAAAATTTTAATGCAAACAGAGCAACAGTCATTAGCCAAAACACCATCCATCCATTATCTGTAGCCGCTTATCCTGTACAAGGTTGCAGGTGAGCTGGAGCCTATTCTAGCTGACCCTGGACAAGTCGCCAGGTCACCACAGGGCTAACACATAGAGACAAATAACTACTCACACTCGCATTCAAACCTATGGTCAATTTAGAGCCACCTAACTGGCATGTCTTTGGACTGTGGGGGAAACTGGAGCACCTGGAGGAAACCCACCCAGACAGGGGTGTGCAAACGCTACACAGAAAGGCCCTCATCAGCCACCCAGGACCTTCTGGCTGTGAGGCAACAGTGCTAACCACTACACCACCTAGCCAAAGCACATGTCTGCTTATTACCGCACCCCCTAGTGGTCAAATGTCACTTTTTTTTGTGCTTCCTCAAAATGGGGTTCTGAGTCCATGAACCAAGTCTGGTGTCAATACAGCCAAGGGTCCTGTTTGCCAATTTCAATTGGCTCTGAGGGACAAACTTTCACAAATCAAAAAGCCAACAAATATGTTTTATGATGCTTGGTCTGAAGATTGTCTGTGCTAAATTTCATGAAGATTGGACAAAATGTGTGACCTCTGAATAATTCTAAGCATTTTTGATAAAGTCCAAAATGGCAGAAATTTATGTTATGTGGTGAGTTGAACTTGGTTTGAGCCAAGGAATCCAAGCTTACCTTATTTTTGAAAATTGGTTCAAAAGTTACATGCATAAATGCACCTCCAAATTTGACCTGTTGGTGGTGCTAGAGCAGTCAAGGTACAAACATGAAATTTGGTGAAAAGTATCAGGGGACTGTCCCCAATCAGTGTGCCGAATTTCAAAACTTTTTACCATACGGACAACCTAGCCAGAAGAAAAGGATGAATAATAAGAAAAGGTAGAAACACTGCTTGGCCCCAGTTAAGTATTTTGTATTTGATTAGAGTAAGTTATTGTTTTGTGTTTAGGCTATCGAGGACAGAAAGGAGAGAGGGGTCAAATAGGCCTGGGAATCCAAGGTGCACCAGGCCCTGCAGGCCCACCAGGTATGCACTTCCCTGGGAATTTAATTATTTATTGGAACCATATTTTGATGATGACAAAGATGATGTGAACTAATATAGATTTTTTGCAAATCTTCACTTTGCAACTTCCTTTCTTATTGCTGATGGCTAAGAGTGAGTTTCTAATAAAGTCTGTTCAAAACCAAACACTACATTTGTGGAAATTGATCATTTCAACAAAATATACTTCATGCTGGAACTACAATGAATTTTCTAGTGACACAATTGTACTTTGTGACTATATAGGACATAGTTATGGAAGCAAGTTATTTACAGTGGTGCTTGAAAGTCTGTGAACCCTTTAGAATTTTCTATATTTCTGGGTATTTGCTCACCCATCCAAATTATCGGAATCAGGTGTTCCAATCACTTCCATGGCCACAGGTGTATAAAATCAAGC
>JAPEKL010000022.1:12411123-12421319 GCA_028877455.1 Bagre pinnimaculatus | reverse complement strand
CATACAAGAGTCAAGGATGGAGATACTATCCACTCAGAAATGTATTTAAAAATAAAGGTTCTGCGTATATCCTTTAAGAAGCGCCAACACTTGAGACTCTTCCCACAGAATCTCTGCACAGAAATGTCACCACATGAAAAACAAGTGTGTATGAGTGGTTACGACAGAAACACAATCTTATTTGAACAAGTGCATTAATATTAACTTGTTAATGTTATAGCCATGCTGTTATTTAACAATTATTCTCCGAAGGTGAAGTGAACATCAGTGATTATTCTATCCACATTCACTAGATATGAGCAATCGTGCACTCTGATTGGCTATTCTATTACTAGGCATGAGCAGAGAAAAACAAAATGGCAGAGCATGTTGCTGAACCAACCGAGGACAAAATAAAAACTCTACTCGAAAACAAAACCCCCCAAAAATAATAAAAAAAGCAACAAAATATGGAATAAAAGTATTTGATACTAATAATGCATCTTTTTTATTTTTCAAGAATTATTATTATATAATTTTCACAAATTGCTAGTCATTTCACTGGTTTGTTTACATTCTAAGCGGAAATTATTTCACTGGACGTTTTGTATTAAGTTTCTATTTATAGAATTCGCAAAAAATAAAAATGATCTGTTTCACAAAATCAAGTGAATGTGGATAGTATAAAACAGTTATTTCACTCAGTCTCATCATACGTTTTATAGCCAACGTGGTGCTGCACGCCTTGTCGGCTATCAGCTCATGTACGACTTGATTTCATGGAATAATTGTTAAATAATAACTGAGATGAAGTTGAGGTTATTATTCACCGATGTTCACTGAGCCTGATAATTGTTTCAGTATAAATATGATGATTATTTTTAAAAGATCATATTAAAAATTTATTTCAAACTTCAAAAGCGACATGCAAATGTAATAACAGCGTGCTGCAGACTTGTATCACTTTTCTATGCCAAGTCACATAAAATACTTTGTTTTGAAATAGATAAAATAAATCCCAATTCTACCTTACCTTTGAATAGTTTTAGACCAAACTTCGTAGCATCTTTAGTGCTTTTAGGAACAGCATTTTCTTTCATCATTTGTAATTCTTCCTCACTTACAATGACAAAGTGATTGACCGCCATTTTGCCGAGTCGCTCAAGGCGATTATCGAGAAATAGTCCAAGTTTCTCAACCAATCAGCACACACGATTTTCTATAATCACCTGCGTATTTATACTGATGTTATAATACACACTTAATTAACTAATATAAAAGTTTAGGAGAAATTTCAAGCACCCATATTTGAGAATTACTGATTAATTTCATGTTACCCGGTGTACAATGTTGTTGATCTTATGCAGCCCACAGTATATTTGTTATACCTTCAAATTTGAATAAAAAAAATTAAAGTGATGCCTTTTTGAGACTAAATGCACGTTTCATATGATATTCAAGCAAACTAAATGTTGAGCTTATGGTCGGTGCATTAGAGTCTCCATAAGCGCTAATTAGTAATAAACAAAATAGGTAAAAGAAGGCCATGTGATCAACAGCAATTTGTTTACCCACCTTTAGATTTACTTTTAGAGTTAGAAAACAAAGGGGAGCTGGTTTGCTTTATTTTCTTTTAAACCTACATTAACTTAATCCTATATGTTAATGTAATGTAATAATATAATGTAATAAAAATAATGTAAAACATTTATTTTATCCTCTATGTATCATATCCTATATGTATCAGTCTTTATTATGATAACCATGGTCATGAAATAAAACTAAATAGCCATACCTTTTTCTTCCACACAATTTGTGATACATTTTGCATTTCTAATACTTTAATATTGCATTTTATGTTGAAATAAGTTAATCCACACCTCCTGACCAATTAGATTCGATTGCCTACACTTAAGTTTGTTTATTTATTAAAATAATTATCAGTTTATAGTTACATTTATTGCTGAAACATGTGCAAAACAAATTCCCTCAGCACCCCTTCGGGTTTTTTTTTTTTTTTTTGGGGGGGGGGGGGGTGTTTTTACAGAGGACCCCGAAAGCTCAGCAACTTCCATAAACCTTAATTAAATGCCTTACATAATCTCCTTTCATTATAAAAATAAACCTGCATCCACTAGCTAATATCTTGATGTAAAAAAAATGTAGCCAGCCATGGGTGGAGCCTAACTGCATAATCCTTCATGAATGAATGGATAACACTGCTGTACATTACCATCCAGCACAACGCCATGATCACACATCATGACCTCATTCCGGCTTCCAGTTAATGACAAACTCTGTTTTAACAGGTCAAACCAGCTGAGCTCATCAAACGCCATACGGTCACATGACACAGGTCCTGACAAACCCCATGACACAAAGTGAGAACTGAGAAATATAGCGATATACTAAGTTACAACAGCAATAATAAATTTCAATACAGTATATTCATCAATTGTACTTCAGGTCTTTTGTTAAATAAACTTACACCACAGCGTTCTTGAATCCTAAATCATTTTTATCCAGCGACAAGACAAATAACGGGTTTATATTATATTATGATACATTATCGTTTCTATCGCAACAGGGAATCATATGATGGACGCTCTAAATAATCCAACACTAATCATCAACATAAAAAATGCACTCTTATTTAACAAAGATAAACATGTAATTGTTGAAAATTGATGGTTTTCTGTGCAGACACATTTAGTGGACAGTGATATAACAAATCTCCAGGACCAGAACTTGGTAATAGTCAGCAAGTTTTCAGATGCAGGGAAGACTAGTGTGCTTTCGGTTTTCTCAGTAACATGATGTTTTTGTCTGATTAACTGTTTAACACTGCTATAAAATGAATGATAACAGAAACTAGTTTCGCAAAAGTTCCGCAATACTAAACATAACCACTAATGGCTGTCAAATTTACATTAACCAGCCACTTTATTATGTACACCCTAATAAACACCTGCTGTTTTATTGCAGCTATCTAATCAGACAACCCCTTAACAGCAGCAGCACAATGCATAAAATAAAATAATGCAGATACAAATCAAGAGCTTCAGTTAATGTTCACTTCAAACATCAAAATGGGAAAAATTGCGATCTCTGTGACTTTCACTGTGGCATGGGCAGGGTTCTCCAGAAAATCTGAAGTAGCTGGCTTAAAAAAAAAAAAGTAGTAGGTGGTTGCTAATGCTAGGGGGGTCTGGGGGCATGCCCACCCCCCTCAGAAAATTTTGAAATTTACATGCCTTCTGGTGCATTCTCAGCTAATAAATTACTAACCATTTCCCTGTAAACTATTTGCAAAATATGTAGGAAATTTCCCTCCCAATGTGCGCGAGCTTGGCTTTCTCAGTTACCCTCTGTAGTACGCTGCCTGGCTCTGTAGCATCACTACATGGTGAGTTTATTTGGTGCATGTGTAACATACTTGATGTGCTTCTGCTGTGGTATTGTGTAGTTTTAATTTCAGCCTAAATATTTGCACACAATTAGTTACTTGCACTTTATAGGTATGAAGCATTAGCTAAGAGACCAGACATCTCTCTGGGAACTGAGGCACTCCGGTTAGCTTCTGGATATGAAAAGAAAAATTCTTAGATATGAAAATATTAATTATGATTTATATGTACAAACCTGCAGAAAATATAGACTTTATATTTATTTGACCCACGGAAGGTTTTAGTTTCTTATTCAGCAGCATTTTGTGAAAACCGAGTGAAATCATCTGTAACAACCACCAACTGCGTCTTTACTGTCTGCTATGGCATTGTCCTATTGAAATAATCCATCGAACGAGCAACAAAGATGAATGGAGGACCATGACCGCCTATGCTGGAGGGCATGGCACCAAAGAAGAAGAATAGCATTGCCACATGGTCTGGCTCAACCAATCAGAGCACAAGAATTGATCAACAAATATGGCGTTGCTTCTGGTCATGCTAGACCTGAGCCAAAGACAATTTTGTGGTGAAATAATTGGATTTGCAGTAAATTATGGGCAGCAGAGACAATATAAATCGCTTGAACATTGAAAGGCAAGTTTTTATTTTGTTCTGAGTTTGAGTAGCTGGCGCAGACCGTCTGTGTAGGCGGAGAAAACCGCCAGTCATCTGTGCTTGTGGACATCTCTGCATGGGTGTTGGTGCCAGATGGACTGGTTTGAGTATTTCAGAAACTGCTGATCTCCTGAGGTCTCACGTACAACAGTCTCTAGAGTTTACACAGAATGGCGCAAAAAAACAAAAAACACTGAGTGAGTGACAGTTCTGTGGGTGGAAACAAACATCTTGTTGATAAGAAAGGTCAGAGGAAAATGGCCAGATTGGTTCGAACTTTTTTGCCAGGAAAGATATAGTAACTCATTGCAACTCTTTACAACCACGGTGAACAGAAAAGCAACTCGGCATGCAACAGTAGAAGACCACACTGGGTTCCACTCTTCCAGCCAATAACAGGAGTCTTAGAATCAAGAACAGGTTCCTATTAAAGTGGCCAATTGTCAGTTATAAAGGTACTGACGATATTGAAGAAATGTGACTCAATGTAGCAAAACATTATACAGTCACCATTATCCAACCTTATCTCCCCCCCCCCATTGTCCACCAAGTACCATCAAATTTCAACCAGACAATTAGAACTGAAGAAAGTCAGAAAACATCAGACAAGGATATCATCCTCATCAGATCAGCCTCTGTGTGACCCCTCAAAGATCATTCATACGAGTGCAAATACGATTACGGAAGAAAAGCAGCAACAGACGAGCCAGTGTTACTCGATTACGCCAATGCGATCTCTGCAGCCTGCAGCCTGCACACAGCCCTTCCACTGAACAGCACGCTAATGTAATTAGTGCCTAGAGAGGCTGTGCTCTGTGATTAAGCAATCAATTTCACTACAACACAACTTCCAGCCTCCTCCCCTGTGCCTACACACAGAAACACCCAGGAAGGAACCGCTCATTGTTTCTCATCAGACTCAATTTCATTACTGCCCTCATCAAAATGCAACACGAACATCGTAGAAAATTTTTGGTTTATCTTTCCATGACTATATATACACTAGTATGACTGTTTTCTTTTATTTAGGTATGACAAGCTCACGCATTGTTCGGTGCCTTTTCATGTAAACAGTAATGAAATGTTTGGATTGACTGGCACAGCCTCATTTCCTGCTCCAGGCTTCAGATGATGTTGGATAGTCAGATCAGCAGCCAGGAAGAGTGCTGCTACCCTAAACCAAGAATGACTGAGCCAGGCTGCCTGTATATTAAAATATACAATAGCTGACCGAGAAAGAGAGAAGGGAGTTAATGTCAATAGTCTGGCTACTCTGGAAGCAATCTCTGATAGATTTTATGAGCCTTTAGCTTTGTACTTCACCCACATGCATCACATCCAAGCTACACTGAAAACTCCGTATCTGTAATACCTGAATAAATCGTGTTTATTTTAAATGTTATGGTTTCTGTAGCAACAGCTAAATTACGGGGACTTACAACCGTGTTGTTATTTAACAGGTTTTGTTCTTTGTATCACTTTCCACACATAACGTACTACTACCTGAATCGTTTTGCATCATTTTTGCATGTACAGTTACTCAGTACTACGCCTTCAGGTTAGAAACTGTAAAAATACACAAGAGGTTAAGGAAAATGGATGAATCAATACCTTAAGGGGGAAAAAAAACCTTTATAGTAGCTTTCTCCCCCTTTCTTGGAACAATACGGAGATAAAACCTGCACCATCTGGAAAGCAGCTGTTTTATAAGGTTCCTTATGCTGGCCACGTCACATGCACTTCTTAGTAAAGGCAAGTCCAGAAATCCCAGGACTCTTACTGAAGTTAGTTACTACAGGTCAACATTCAATTCAGCGATCATTTCAGAAACAGTAGAAACTAGGAACTTATTGTGACAGTTCAACATGCATATTTACAATGTGCTACAATTCACACAACTCAAATCAGATGTTATTTACAAAAGATAATGTTATGGTTGGAGGTGGGCTTAGTGTTTATACCTTTTTGAAATAATAACATAATGAAAGTTAACAGTGTTCAAGATGTTAAAGTTAACATTAAGGTTAGAGGCAGGATTAGTGTTTACACGTTTTCAAAATCAAAACATAATTTAGCATTTGTATCTTTTTGAAATCAAAATGTTATGAAAATTAAGATTAAGTTCTGAGGCAGGGTTAATGTTTGTAATATTTAGTGTTTATACCATTTCAAAATTAAGACATAATGAAAGGTACGGTAACAGTTAGTGTTTATACCTTTCTAAAATCAAAATACTAGAAAGTTAACATTAAGGGGAGAGGTGGGGTTAGTGTTTACACCTTATTTAAATCAAAATGTTACAAAGTTCACATTATGGTTAGAAGCAGGGTTAGTGTTTACCCCATGTGGAAATCAAAATGTTACAAAAGGTAACATTAATGTTAGAGGCAGATTTAGTGTTTATACCTTTGAGATTAAAATATAATGAGAGTTAAGGTAACAGTGTTTATACCTTTCTGAAATCAAAATATTAAAGTTCACATCAAGGTTAGAGGAGGGTTTAGTGTTTATACCTTTCTGAAATCAAAATGTTACAAAGTTAACATTAAGGTTAGCAGCAGGGTTAGTGTTTACACCTTTTTGAATTCAAAATATTACAAAGTTAACATTAAGGCTAGAGGCGGAGTTAGTGTTCACACCTTCTGGAGATCAAAATATTACAAAAGTTAACAATAAGATTGGGGGATTAGTTGTTATACTTTTCTGAAATCAAAATATTACAAAGTTAATATTAAGGACATTAAGGTTAGAGGTGGGGTGAGGCAATAGAGGTGAGGTAATATTTTGTTTACACCTTCTTGAAATAAAAAAGTTACTAAGTTAACATTAAGGTTAGAGGCAGGGTTAGTGTTTACCCCTTGTGGAAATCAAAATGTTACAAAGTTAACATTAAGGTTGGGGGGTAGTGGTTACATTTTTCTGAAATCAAAATATTACAAAGTTAACATCAAGGACCGTAAGGTTAGAGGTGGGGTTAGTGTTTACACGTTCTTGAAATTAGAATTTTACAAATTTGGCATTAAGGTTAGAGATGAGGTTAGTGTTTACACCTTCTTGAAATTAGAATTTTACAAATTTGACATTAAGGTTAGAGGCGGGGATAGTGTTTACCCCTTCTTGAAATATTACAAATTTGGTATTAAGGTTAGAGGCGGGGTTAGTGTTTACACCTTCTTGAAATCAAAAGTTATAAATTTGGCATTAAGGTTAGAGATGGGGTTAGTGTTTACACCTTCTTGAAATTAGAATTTTACAAATTTGACATTAAGGTTAGAGGCGGGGTTAGTGTTTACACATTCTTGAAATCGAAATGTTACAAAGTTAACATTCAGGTTAGAGGCAGGGTTAATGTTTACACCTTCTTGAAATTTTACAAATTTGACATTAAGGTTAGACGGGGTTAGTGTTTACACCTTCTTGAAATCAAAATGTTACAAAGTTAACATTAAGCTTAGAGGCAGTGTTAGTGTTTACCCCTTCTTGAAATATTACAAATTTGGTATTAAGGTTAGAGGCGGGGTTAGTGTTTACACCTTCTTGAAATCAAAAGTTACAAAGTTAACATTAAGGTGGAGTTAGTGTTTACACCTTCTTGAAATCAAAAGTTACAAAGTTAACATTAAGGTTAGAGGTGGGGTTAGTGTTTACCCCTTCTTGAAATCGAAATGTTACAAATTTGACATTAAGGTTAGAGGCAGGGTTAGTGTTTACACCTTCTTGAAATATTACAAAGTTAACATTATGGATAGAGACGGGGTTAGTGTGTTGTAGCATTTTGATTTCAAAAAGGTATAAATTTAACATCATGTTTTGAGGCTGGGTTCACGTTTACACCTTTTCTAAATCAAAATATTAGTAAGTTAATATTTAGGTTAGTGGCAGGGTTGGGGTTTACACCTTTCTGAAATCAAAACATAGGTTAGCATTTATAATGTTACAAAAGTTAACTTGTTGACTTCCAACAACAAATGGATATTGACTTCCATTTATGTCTTTTTGAAATCAAAATGTTATGAAAGTTAAGATTAAGTTCTGAGGCAGGGTTAGTACTTATGCCATTTCAAAATATGACGAAAGTTAAGGTAGTGTTTATACCTTTTTGAAATCGAAATGATATGAAAGTTAAGTTAGATTAGAAAGTTAGGTTAGTTAGATCTTTTTCAAAATCAAAATGTTATGAAAGTTAAAGTAAAAATAAAGGCAGGGTTAAACATTTATACCTTTCTGAAATTGAAACGGGATGAAATTGTCTGAATATTTCTGATGAGACCAGCTATTTCAACTTCCAGCCATATGTCTGCTATCATATTTACTGAGCTTTCTGATCTTCACAAAAGAAGCCCTCATGGTAAAATAATAATAATAATAATAATAATAATAATAAAGATCCCTTTTCACTTTAAAAGGAAGTTTCTTCATGAAAGTAGGTGAAATGAAGTAATGGCATCAAAGCCAAGGTAGTACCTGAGAACTGATGTAAGTTTTCATACACTCTTCACACACCGGCTTTTTGCAACAGTGCAGGGAACGGATGGATCTGACAACAAGACACACACGACACTGTAACAGTATGTTACCCATGTAGAGAACATTGTTCAACATTGGAGGGTCTACAAGGTCGTTCAACGTGTATGGCTCTGGGTACTGATCAAGTTCTACATCTGGATCTGAATTTGAGGAGTCCGTAGGAGGTAAAACAGACAGATCTGAAGGCGATGGACTTTCATGGTCTGACGACAGCGTGGTATCTGAAGGTTTCCTATAGTTATCATTGGCTATACAATATACGGTGCAGTAGACGTGCTCTTTGGATTGAAGGCGATCATCTGAGTTTCTGGAATCACCATTTACTTCGGAAACAGGAAGTTCGGGATCTTCTAATTCCAGGAAATCTAGGAACTCTGAGTGACTTCCTTCTCCCACGTTGAGAGAGGAGCTACATGGTGTCTTTGGGTTCCCAGGCAATTTTCTGTGGTGGTCCAAGTTCTCCAACATGGAGTCGACTTTGTTTAGCTCTCTGGGGGTTTCTACATGATTGTCACCAGATGATTTAGGTATTCCAAAATTTCTCCTTAGAATTTCTACAGGTGACGTTTTTCTACACGTGTCTTTATCTCTGCTTTCATTGTTGTTGTAGTACTGGAAGTCCAAAACATCAGCCACAATTGGCTCCTTCTCCTCCCCTCCATCATCCTCTCCAAAATCAGAGCTTGGCGTCCCAACTTCCACAGCCACGTCCGACACATTCCCGACGGTTTCTCCGTCGGAACCTGGAAAACTAAGCATATTTTTCGAGGCCACATTCACGCAGCCGACCTCATCTCCCATTCCCGACACAGAGAGGCACACAAGTCCACATTTGTCAACTTGCCTTGTTTCAAACTCTTCAACAAGAGCGCAACTGCCATGAAGCTCCTACTTCCGGCTCCGCTTCAGAAACAAAAACAAATCCCTGTTCACTTCATCCGAGCTCCAGCGACCCACCGGAAACGGACTTGTTTCTTTAAAGTGAACAAAAAACACCTCAATGATCCTCTGGAATTCAAAATGCACCATGATAAGTCATGTTAAAGAAATATGAACATGAGAGTATATCAGTTTATCAACCGTCATGCTCCCTTGTTATAGTTCTAGGTGACATGTACCGTAAATCCGGTATAACAAGCGCAAACCGATACCGTTTCCACAAAACAACATAAACCCAAACTCAAGTAGCATCGTTACTGATGGTGCGATTATGACATGTTTGTTATGCTTGTTATGTCCAGGTTTTTGTGTATATTTTGAAATATGATTAAATATCATCAAGGTATTTCCCAGAAACAAACAAACAAAAATATGTATGCGCACATAGGAAAATAATATGGTACATGTGTTATGTATAAGATGATTATCTTTGCTATTGTTATAACGTTGTTGTTAATAATAATAATAATAATAATAATAATAATAATAATAATAATAATGGTAAAGAAAGATACTAAGAAGCATTTTGAAAAAATCCCAGAGAAGCCAAAGATTTGGATTTCTTGTAAGAAATCCAAAAAATAGTTTTCAATAGTACAGCTCATATCTTAAAGGAATACTCCGGTGTAAAATGCTTTTTAGGTCTATTTTTGCATTATTGGGAGTGCATACGTTGAGTTGTTATCA
>JAPEKL010000022.1:11700884-11712829 GCA_028877455.1 Bagre pinnimaculatus | reverse complement strand
TAAGTAAAAATTTGACTGGACAACTTTCACTTGTATCGGAGTAACATTTAACCAGTGGGATCTGTACTTTGACTTAATTACTTAAGTTGGGTACTTTGTCCACCTCTGATGTGGCAGCCCTGGTGACTTGATCTGGTGACTTGTCCAGGGTGTACCCTGCCTCTCACCCATAGTTAGCTGAGATAGGCTCCAGCTTGCCCGTGACCCTGCACAGGATAAGCGGTTATGGATAATAGATGGATTGGTGCTTGGTGATCATATTCTGGTAAATCATGAGGTTCTAAAGAGTTCTTCTGTTTGTCCCTTTGAGGATCATGATGTAGAAAATGGATTACACTACAATAACTAGTGTTGTAATACTTCAGACAGATCTTGGTCTCAAGACCTGTCTCAAGAACACTTTTTGAAGGTCTTGACTGCATTTCTTGTCTTGGTCTCAGACATAGAGAACTCTGGATTTTATTTCAAGACTGGTCAAGACCACAACTGCAGGGATATCATTAAATTGCTTGTGCATTGTCTGATTTATTTGTGAACATTGTTACTGTGATTGGATGTAAAACTTCCTGCTTCAAATGCAACCAATAACATGACTCGCTGCTAATTCAAAATTTTCGTTACTGTTAATGACCGTCACCCCTACCCTGCCCCCCTTCACATCCACTGGTCTGGTCTTGACTCAGTCTCGCCTTGCCTTGGTCTTGACTTGGTCTCAGTCCCTCAAAGTCTTGGTCTTGTCTCGGTCTCGATACACTTTGGTCTTGGTCATGACTTGGTCTCGGTTTAGGTGGTCTTGACAACAACACTAACAAGAACACAAGAACACTGAAGAGTACTTTGGTTTGCCCTTTGAAAGAACACTTAAAGATTAAATGTAAGATCCAACAGCTGTGTTTCCCTGTCCGAAAAGGTTCCAAGGAGAACATCTTCAGAAAGCTTGAATCATTATCCCCCCCCAAAGAATCTTTTGAAAATAAATATTTTATTTGATCCTCCAAATCATGGATAGGTAAGAGTTTGCTTGGATTCTTTGTTGAAGTGGTTCTCCAAAGAACATTTATGCTACACTGGAAACAGAAGGTTGCTGCCTTATTGTTTCACTGCCATACAATTCACTGCAGGTGTCTCATTTGGCAAGACTTTTGACTAAAGGCATCTTCGAAGAACATTTGATTTTGAATGGCCTTTTAATATAGCATTTGTGGTAACCTGTGATGTCAGCACACCATGTAACTAAACCAGTGAGTTCACTAGTTGGCTAACAGATGCCTCACAAATCATATCAAATCATCTGGTTACAGTCACAGGGTTATAAGATGCTACAGTATTTAATTCTCAGGAACTTTTGAAAAATCTAAGAGGAAAAAAAAAAGCCCTAAAACTTATATGTATATATGAATTTACTTTTCTGTGAAGTTCAGTCCACTGCCTTTTTTTAAAATATTTTTTTCTGTTGCTTGAAAGAGCTGCTGCAGAGATTTATAGGTAATAGACAGCACCAAGGATACATCCATGTTACCTTCAATTTGGTGCACTTTGAAAGCATCTTAGAAGCCAGGAAACGAGAGCTTGATCAGTTTTGAGTGGTCCTTGATGCCTCGCTATCTTGTTAGACATCCTCCTGAGGCAGCATTTTCCCCGTTTCGAACACACCCTTAGTTGGTTTTACAGAGGAACAACCAAAGGATCCTTAGGGTTTGAGTTGATCTGGTACTTAAGGGAGAAAATTTGGTCTCAGAGGTTCCTCTGGCTCTACAAATTGGAGGAAAAACAAGATCCATGAGCTTGCATCAGACTCTAGACCTTATATCTGAAATGCAGTAGATCTAGTTAGAACCGTGACATGTCATTTTTGTATATGTTTAAATTTCATGTCAAAATCCACTTTTCCTCTGCTACCTTGAACCAAAATCACTGACTCTACCTTTCATTACTACACAACCACTTGATCTGCGGACACCATTTTTGATCCCACATGCAAAAACATAATAGTCCCTGAAGGCTATCTGTTGTTTTTTTGCAAAGTGAGCACAGTGGAAGCTCAGCAAATGACTTTCTTGAGTCAGCAACTGGAGAGAGCTTATCTAATCCCCAAAGTGACAACACAGTGTACTGTGAAGGGCTGAGACAGGTGGGCTGAGCTCAGTACACACACACACACACACACACACACACACACACATATCCCTTTAGCTAAAGCAGCTGTAATCTGAAAGGCATGGTAGGCTGATTTTATCTTCCACAGGTCATCTCAGGCACCAAGCAGCGCTCTATCTTCTCATAGACGTAGAACAGATGAAGCAGCATATCACACTGGAGAAAACCATACACAGAATCACAATGGCTCATCCAAGAATCAATCCCTGCTTCAGACTAAAATTAGATCCTATTGGACCAAATCAATAAGGTGCTCTGTAAAAGGAACAGTGTTTACAAAGGTCATGTGTGGATTGTGTAAGGAATCACTGAGTGACAATTCAGCCTGCTTTGTGCTTCAGATTTATATCCATTTAGAACTGGCCTTTTGACAAACAGCCATATCAATACATCTTCCCTACTGATAGAAAAGCAGCATTTTTCTTTTCAGTAACCTTGGAAATATCTTAACAATTCCTCCCTGATATATCAGTGCTGTCCTATTCATTTGACACTGTTTCTGTATTCTGTCAATCCAAAACAGTGGATGAAGACAAAAAAACAAAACAAACATCCAGTCCCAAAATATAAGTGAGAACAATCATAAATAATAATAATAATAATTATTATTATAATAAGTTCAACTTAAACAGCACCTTTCTCACACCCAAGGTCACTTTACAATTACCAAAAAAAAAAAATCCACCAAAAGAGGGTCAGGATGTAATTTCAATGCCGTAGCTACCCACAGTCCCCCCAAAAGGCGCATGTACTGTAGGTATGTCCCACACCACCTGCACAGCCGCTGCGACGTCACCGAGCAACATCGCTCGGATCATCACGCCACGGATCCACAAAGCGAGCACAGAAGAACCGCCACACAGAGCGCTGGACAACCCTGATGTTAAAAAGAGAAATGAGCTCACTGCAGTTCATAGCGAGGAGCACAGGCATCACTCATGGCGGACCAAGGCCTGAAGGAAACCAACACCCAAAATTGGGTCCGGAGCTACACCACAACCGGCGGACAAAACATTCAAACAGAGAACGTTCAAACAAAGAACAAACATCAAACTATACAAATACAAAAAGAAATACAAATGAGAAAAAAAGAAAAATAAAAAGCTCCGGTGAGAAGCAGCAGCCAAAATGCGTACAGCATACTCTCAACCAGAAATAATGGTCTTTTAAAATTATTACTTGGCACACTGTCTTAAATGATCCCAATGAAATCATAACTGAATTTTATAACAGACTCTGCAATAATGTGTACTCCATATCTGATTATACATTAAAGATTCCCATGATATACCTGTGATAAAAGAAAATGGCTATGTTCCACTTATGTCATCAATCAGTGCAATCCTGACTCATGTAGAAAATGGGCTTGCATAAACAGAAACATTCTTTGTGAGCTTCCAACAACAGGTTTAATTGATATAGAGCCTTCCACCAACCCAAGGATGCTTTACAGACTAATTAACAGTTACAAAGTCATATATGAGGTGATAGCTGACGAGGTGCGTAGCACTGAGTCGGCTATAAGCCATGTATGACGAGATTGAGTGGAATAACTGTTTTATTCTATCCATATTCACTGGATTTTGAGAAACAGAGCATTTTTATTTTTATTTTTTGCAAATTCAGTAAATAAAAACTTTATACAAAACGTTTGACAAAATCATTTCGGTTTAGAATGGTAACAAACTGGTGAAATGACAGTAGCAATTTGTGAAAAAGGCTAGAATAATAATTCTTGAAAAATAAAAAAAAGATACATTCTTACCATCAAATACTTTTATCCCATATTTTATTGCTTTTTTTTTGGGGGGGGGGGTGTTCTTCTTATTCTTTAGGGGTTTTTTGGTGGTTGGCAAACCAACTTAAAGGTGCATTTTCGCCACCGACTGGGCTGGAGTGTGGAACAGAGGATCCTGGGGGGGACTATATTCTTGTAGCTATTTCTATTTCTTTGAAATACTTGATAATAATTTTTTGGGTTTTGTTTTCAAGTAGAGTTTTTATTTCGTCCTCGGTTGGTTCAGCAACACGCTCTGCCATTTTGTTTTTCTCCACTCTCAGCATATGAGCTGATAACCTAGTAGTATAGTAGCCAATCAGAGTGTGTGATCGCTCATATCCAGTCAATGTGGATAGAATAATAAGGGAATATTCTTAAGGGAATATGGATATTTTTATACATAGTAACATGTTTTGTTTTCATTTCTCCATTACCACTATGGTATTTATAGCTGTGAGATTTGCATCATTCTCATCCTCATCCTCATATTCATTGTCCTATTGGTGGCTTTTAGATGAGCCAAACAGCAGCAGTCAAACTCTGAGATTATAATAAAAAATGTCTGACAATTCAAGAATTTTATTCTTGCCTGCTTTTGGTTGCAGGTGAACATGTTGCCTTATTCCACTGATCTCAACTTATGACCAAAAAATTATTTTACAATTTGTGATTTTTGTCCGTACCCCTAAAATACATACAGTGATTTTAAACCTGGCTTAACTCTAAAGACGTGTCTGTTTTTCTGTAGCACGGACCTCATCCACCACCACCACTGTCCTTGAGAGCAAGGGAGGTGAGTCAAGTGCTCCAGCTACACGAGTGTCCAAACGCACCATGACGGATGAACTGTACACCACTTTCAGCTCCCCTGTGGCCTGGGTACTGGTCCTGGCCCTCATCATCACCTGGTCTGCAGTTGCCATCATTGTTTTTGACCTTGTGGACACCAAGAGCCTGGAAGGTAGGTGCAGATCTTCTTTTCTTCTTTACTATGTTGGTTCAAATGTAGGCCTCACTGTCCAGTCCCCTCTGTGCAAATTCATATGAATTCAGACAGTTCAACTTGTACAATTTCAAATTACCGCCCAGCTAACAATCAATGGCCAAGCAACAATAGCTGGATAAAGTGTCATGGAAACTCTAGAGTGATCCTAAAGAAGAAGAGCCAAACCTATTATATGGGAAGATACTGTAACAGACTCTGTTTTTTAAACATGAACCTTCTTGGCTTCTGCAACATTGGATTTTATGTAACTGGACTTTATAATTGTAAGTTGATGTTATATAATTGGGTCATTGCCCTCAAAAAGTTCTTTGGTTTTAAAGCATTCCTTGGATGGACTGCTTTAATATTCATTGAGGAACACAACAATATAGGGTTTCCCTTTCAGAAATCATTCCAAGGAGAACCTCTTCAGAAAAATACAAAAGATCTTCAGAAAATGGTAAAAAGATTAACCATCCAAAAACTAAACCCCCCCCCCTTTTTTTAAAGTGTGTGCTGTTCAAGTCAGGACCATTTTCAAAAAGAAAGATTTGCCAATGTTCTCCAAATCATTCTGGTCAAGCTTCCTTGGATACAAAAATGGTTCTCATTGGAACCACTTCTGATAGTTAAACACTCTCTTGAAACAACTTAGGTTCTACATAGAACATGTAGAGGTTTTTCTATAGGGACAACCAAACAACAGTTAGTGTTTTAGATGTAACAGTCAATGAAAGAAGAGAAACTTTGGTTTCTGAAGTTCCTTAGGTTCTGCATACATGATCAGAAAATAAAGTACATTATTGTAGCTTTAGAGGTACAATGGCTTGTCACTGGGACAGTACCCTCTAAGGTACTTTTTTGTACTATTGATATACTACTTGGGAAAATATATTTACCTTTTTGGCCCTAAAAAGGTACAAATAGTTACCTTGAGGTCAAATAATGAGCTCTAGGGGGTACATTAGATTGTACCATTGCACCAATCTAGATTGTACCATGGGGGACAGAAATTGACTCCTACTGTACCCCTGTTTCTGACAGTATATTGGAGGAAAAAACAGAACATCAAGGATGTAGTAGTCCATCTGGCCTGCCATCAAAACAACCATAACTACCAAAACATCAAACAGAACTGAAACGTGACAATGTGAGAGAGAACCAACCTCCATGATAAATTGTTTACAACAGGAAAATCAACAAAGGACTAAATTTTGTTCCCCAAAGGAAGATCTACCCAAAACATCAATCAGAACTGAATTTGCATGATAAATAAGAGAGGAGATATAATTCTAGTCAAAAGAAAATTTGTTAAGTTGACCTAATTATTAATTTGTTAGCAAAAGATTGACAATAAAAATTGGTCAAAGAAAAAATTGACCAAGTTTTGTGCAGAAGGTCTAGTTCTTTAAAATAAAACAATCAGAAATTAAATCAATTGAGAACTGAGGGAGGAGACATGATTTAACTGAAAATAAACAAACTTGTAAACAAATTGTTTACAACAAGAAAATCAACAAACAAACGACCAAGTTTTTTTTCCCTGAGGGAAGCTCTAGCCAAAACATCGATCAGAACTGAAATTGGATGAGAAATGAAAGAGGATATACAAGTCTAGTGAGAGGCCTGGAAAGTTAGTTAATTTCATGTAGTTATTAACTCATTAACTGAGCTTATAGAGACAGATGAGCTAACAAACATTAATCATATTACCTGTAAATTCAACAAGATCCACCATCTTGTTAAGGGAACTTTATGACTAATACCTATGAAATTATATCTTCGGGGGACAACTGTAATAATAAAAGAAAACATTCTTTGGTTTTTCTCAGGACATCAGATATTATGTTCTTTGTACAACATAATGTTGTAACTCTTAAGGATATCACCTTGTTACAGTAGCTGGAAAATGGCTACCTCAAGCTATGTCACAGTGTTCCTAACAACTTCCTTTGGACAAAAAAAAAAAATCAGTAACTCGAGTTGATTAGAATTCATATGAATTTTGCACAAGATTGAGTTTGATAACCCGAACATAACTATGGACTGTGTTGGCATGATTTCTTGAGTGGTTATCTATCAAAGCAGTGCTCTTTTGCTCTGAGGACATTGTTGTGGATTGGTCGCTGGAGCTGATGATAAACACACCAATCAGAAGAATGTAAATAGCAGGCATTAGCATTATTATATTCATGCTTGGGGTAAATCTGCTTCTGGAACACTGGTAATGTGAGGCTTGGATAAGAATTCTGAGAGAGTAGGGAATGTGATAAAGCTTGATAGTTGTTTGTTTGCTAGGAGTTTATCTAGAATGCCAACGCACCCGGGCCTTGGGAGTCAGGAGAAAGCTTTATTGGTCCTGATAGCACTGACAGTGATAAAGACAGATAGAGTGTTGCACTATCCTGCAACTATCAGCAGTGGCCATGTTCATTTTTAGTCGACAGTAATCAGAGATCAGGGCATGTCCTGTCTGTACTCATCTCTCATTTGGGCTTATTTGATAATGAATCACCAACTGATTATCTAAGTTTGATGGACATTACCTATGTACATGATGGACAGTTGGTGATTAGTTTATGATTTCCAGTCATTGTTGTGTAGTGATGACAATTTTGGGCCATTTCAAAATGGCTGAAGGTGGATTTTGTGAAAATTGTCATTGCTTACTTAGATTGGCCTGGTTCTCATATTTCATTTATGTGTCATCTCACTTTTTTTTTTGAAAAAAAAAAGAAAAGGTCTGTTGTCTTGAACTTCAGCATTGTTACAAATATTTCAAAAGTGAAGACCTTTTTAATATTCAGAGCCATTGATCTATTTGGGACTAACCCACAATTCATTAAGTCCCAGTAGCCCAAACGGTGCTCCAGGGACACTCCCAAAGAGTCACTTTCACTCATTCATTTCTAATAAGTTTCCTCCTTTTTCCACCCTGTCCATCCCCATGTGTCATCCTGTTGCCATCCAATAAAAAGCCTATACATTATACTGTGACGACCCCTGTTTACTATCTGGTAAAGACTCTCTGCCTGCAGTGAAGTGATATTTGCCTGAGTGTGTGTGTGTGTGTGTGTGTGTGTGCGTGCGTGCGCGCACGCTGTATCTGGCATTATCTGTATCTGTCTGCATAATTTTATTTCTGTCTGCATTTGACTTTTGTGTGTGTGTGTGTGTGCGTGCATGTGAGTGTGCGCGCATGCAGACCGAGAGCATCTGTCACCATCATTTCACGCTGTGGTGGATTTGAAGACACACATTAACTGATAGCCGCTTCACCTTTCATTAAAGACGTCTTCCCTGCTCTTCCTTTCTACTTTAATAATTTTTCTTCACTGTGACACCATGCCTTTGAGCAGTGCATTCCAATCACGAGCTCCAAATCCTACACTGTTTATTATGGTTTTCAATAATTAACAAGCTATTCATATGCCACTTACTGTGTGAAAAATTGGTTCTCAGAGCTCAGCACTGGAAAACACTGCAGCAAATACTATACAAAACAAATACACGTGCTTTCAATGCACACATATAACATAGACTGCTCAATATTCTACATACAATCATGTTAGTATGCAACATACCTGCTCTTCAAGTCATCTTTCTTGTCAGTCAGTTCTGTTTTTAGAGCTCCTGCATGATGGCATAATGTGCAACACAGCTGGTAATGACATAGCATTTGCATTTTTCAGTGAAATAAATAACAGGCATAGTGTCACATTAATGAATGTCTCACCACTCTTTCTCCCTTTCCTGGTCCATGACAACACCGAACAAGACTTATCATCTTTCAAGCAGATTCTCAATTAAACTTGTTCAAATGTTTAGTGTTTACATGCTTATAATATCGATTATTGACACATTCATACTGATACAATATGACTGGTACAGTCTAATACACAGTTTGCTTATCGCTTGATGCGACACATTTTCTTACAGTTTAAAAGCAAAAATATCCATAGTTACTGTGTACAAACTAATTTTACCTCTTTAAACCCATTTACAAATGGTGTCACAGGACGTCAATCCATCTGGCACATATTGTTCAAACTGGATTGAAATACAAGTCATTAGGAAAGCATTTGACAATAGTAAAAAGTGTTTATTAGGTTATATGATGCTTACATGTGCCTTTCATAAACATACAGTATATTAATTTCGATACTCATCTATTACTTGATGGCCACATTAGTAAAATATCTACAATTGAGAAGCATAGCCAAAATAAAACTCTACATGTAATGGACATAAGCGTTTCATGACAACTGACATAAACCTATATAAAATTCTTCCTGCTTCTGGATCTAAATGCACACAATCCATGACAATATACAGAATTTCTCTTTCAAAATGAAAGCATTTGGTAATACCTAAAGATGGCGCTCAATTAAAGAAAAATAACAATCACTCATGAATGCCTCATTAATGTTATACAAAAAAATTTGGTTTTTAAAGACAATATTTGTACGAAGCTGCTTGGTTAACAAGAAGGGCACACGGTAGAGTGTATACCTCTGCCAAGCCACATATAATCAACATCAAAATCAAATCACTTTGGATTTATCACGTAGGATAATACTAAAGCTGTGCACCAAATTTCCAAATCCAAATCCTTTCACTACTTTTCGAGTTACGTTGGGAAAAGACAAGAAAATCCTGGATATGCATGCATTCATATTTGGATCCTGGATCAACATACATATCTGGATTTGCATCAAAATCTAATCAATGGTTCCTTGGCCCATGGCTCATCTTTCCTCCAAATTTCATCAAAATCTGTTCATTACTTTTTGAGTTATGTTGGGAACAGGACAACAAACAGACAAACAAATGGAGGCAAAAACATAACCTCCTCCAACAAAGGTGGTGGAGGTAATGACAATTAATATTCCACCAACATTCCCATTTACATGCAACCATGCATATTCTGATTGTCCAGTTGCTTTATGTCCAATGCACAGAGCTGCCACATTCCAAATGCTCTGTATACATATCAAAAGAACACTCCTAAAACACAAATAATATCAGCATATCCCACTGGCAAGTGGCCTAGTGGTTAGCATGTCTGCCTCTCGATCAGGAGATTGTGAGTTCTACTCATGGTCGGGTCATACCAAAGACCATCATAAAAATGGTGCCTACTGGCAAGGCATGCTGCAATACACATGTGAGTGGGGAGTCAAACTCTTGTGGTTACCAGAGGACCAGCTCCCCCCACTGTAACCCTAGCTATGTAATATAGGCGAGAGGCCAAGGGCTACGAAATGGAGATCAGCACTGCCAAACATGCCATGTATGATGCAGGAAGGACCTTGATATCCCTCATGCATTAACTGGAAAGTACTAAACTTGGAATAAGACCAAATTCAGAATATCCAAACAGAATATGCTGTTTCCATGACCTGTATCAAATTCCGAATATTGTCATATTTGGAATATTAGTGTGTATGTAAACAAAATGAATGATAGATAGTCAACTCTTTTAAGCTCCCTTTTATAATTTTTTCAAAAATATTTCTTCGGGTTAAAAAGTCCTTTTGAGTTTAAATACAAAAACTTAATAACCTGAACAGTGTAAGAAAACCCAAGCAAGACAATATAGATAATAAAGCTAATAAAGCTTCAATAAGGCAATCAACCAACCCAAAAAAAGGAAAGGTTCTATATAAAAAGGTAGTACAACATAAGCTTTTCTTAAATTATTTTTTTAATTAGCTCAAAAGCTACAGTTATGAACTTTGATGAAACCCTCATTTGTTTTGCTTATTAGTAAAATTGCAAAAATTTAGTAATTAAAAATGCTAAATATCACCAAGAAACTAGGGTAACACTTATACAGTACACAATATATCTTGTAGAATGTGCTGAGCAAATAAAATTTGTCTTTCAAGATTCAAGGAAAAACTCAAGAATAAAGAGCATTGATGCTTTCAAAGGTCTTTACCTAAATCCTGAATCCATTTTTTTTTTTCAAAATTATGACATCATTCAAGCCTGCATGGATTTTGCTCTCATAATTCCAACTGCTACTTTAAATCCACTGAAACCCCATGCCAATCTGTTCAAAATTTCAATTACTGATTTCAATATCACATGACTATCACAGTGGATTCAGTTCTAATATGAATAATTATCCTTCAGAAGCAATGTAGCTTATAGCTCGAGTGTTACTGAGCAGTGTTAGGGTTAGTGTTATTGAGCAGTGTGACCATTCATTCAGTGTCTTGACCAAAGATAAAGAAACCTAAATTGCTAAATGTTGAAACAGTCCTTCATGTTGCAGAAACCCTAGTTCTTGTCCAGAGAAGGGAGAAATAATTTTACCCCTCAGTGCACTAGTGACCACTGATCGAAAAGCCTAAGTGGTCATCTCAGGAGAAACACACTTATGAGCTATAACACACTGAACTGGGGGAGAATGATACACTTTGATCTGTCTAATGTAGGGTTTGCTTTTTCAGAGGCTTTACTCTGTGGCTGGAGATGATCTGTCAAATAAAAAACAAAATAAAAACATAAACCTGGAAGAGTACTCAGTAGAGTGCATACCTCCATAGATATTAGAATAGCCAGATGTTTACTATGTTTACATACAGATCTGGATTTGCATCAAAATCTAATCAATTGTTCCTTTTCCCATGGCCCACCTCTCCTCCAAATTTCATCCAAATCTTTTCACTACTTTTTGAGTTATGTTGGGAACAGGCAAAAAAAAAAAAAAAATCCTGGATCCACATACATCAGAGACTCAGATTGTTTTGCAGGTCAAGGGGCCCACAGGGCCCCTCCCGGAAAAAAAGAGGGGCCCATTTTTAAAATGAGGGGCCCTGTGGTTATCCTTCATATCACAAGATCATGACATGCTCAGAATGTTCATCATGTTGTTCTTGGTCACCCTTCCCTGTGAAGTAATAACCAGCATGATGTTAGCTATGTTATATTCATTTATTCATTATTTTGTATTTATCATTATCATATTGTAATTTTATTAGCTTGTTTTCACTGTGGTGTAGGTCTGTAGTA
>JAPEKL010000022.1:10921953-10933862 GCA_028877455.1 Bagre pinnimaculatus | reverse complement strand
TATATTATTGTATTCAGTATACAACCATATATGTGCCTGCCAATTTCCATGTAAATATCTTGAAAAACAGAAAAGTTATTAAGAAAAAACATTTGATCTCATTTGGTAATGAGGCCCATTTTTGACCATGTGATCTTCATACAGAATATTGGGTCAGTTTTTTAAAAATTAAGCCATTTTTCCAATCTTTGTTTTCTAATATCTCAAGAACAGATAAACAGATTTAAATTCTGTAAAAGGTATGTTGTTCTGCATTCAATTCTGAATTCAATGAGAACAGTTTCAAGCAATTTGGATTTTCACCTGATATGCCTACTTTATGAGACCATTGATAACACCAGAGGCTGAATCACATGTGCAGACATGGAGCGTCTGAGAATGAGCAGCCAAAACAGTAGATGTGTGTCATTTTTCCCATCTTTCCCATAAAAATGTATCTGTGTTTTTCTCCCCCAGGATTTAACAATAAGAGCATGCCACAAGCTTTCTAGGGCACAGCCAGGCCAAGGGGAGTGGTGTTGTGGTCAGACCCCCGTCATTGCCCTCTCACACATGGCTGTTTGCAGGCCTGTGTTTAAGCTTCCTTCAGAGGTGTCCCAATTGTTTACTCACAAAACATGTGCTGACAAATAGACATGGCGCAGAACACAATTGTACGTGGTTTTGCTGAACTTTATTTGAAACAGGACAGAGTTTATTTTTTTCCCACTTAACAATGATGTGCCTGTTGTCTAAGAGAATTGGTCAGTCATATTTTTCATAACAGGTTTCCAGTAACTATATCGGAATATTATTTAAATGGTGAATAATAATAATAATAATAATAATAATAATAATAATAATAATAATAATAATAATAACTCTCATTCCTATAAGCTTCCCTAATTTTACTGAATATTTGCTCACTCTAGATATGAAGCTTCATTTAACATTATTGCCTCATATGTGATGAAGTTCGTCCTTCCGGGTCAAAGATGACCATGACTTCAATTTGGTGGGTGGTGATTGTGGGTCCGGAGGTGACTAATGAGGCCAATCTGGGCTTTGAAGGTAGGCCCACATGTTGGGCACGTGTGGGTAGGTGCTGTAGTGGGGATGGCAATTTGAGCCTTCCATGCAGCTCGTTTCTTCTGGGCCTCAGCAATGCATTTCATCTCTGCTGCATGTGCATCACTGGTGAGCTTTGTTCGCCATGCTAGACAATCCTGAGCAAGCAACTCCTGGGAGTTGAGATCAATTTCTAGGGGTTTGAGAGACACTTTGAGATTGTCCTTGAAACATTTCTTCTGCCCCCCAGATGAGTGCTTGCCTTGGCACAGCTCTCTATACAAAAACTGTTTAGGCAGTTGACTGTCTGGCATCCTGACAACATGGCCGGTCCATCTGGCTTGGGCTTTCTGCAGAAAAGTGTTAATGCTGGGAAGTACAACCCATTTTAGGACCCCCATGTCTGGGATTTTGTCTTGCCACTTGATATGAAAGAGTTTGCAGAGGCAGGTCAAGTATGAGGCAGGCCTCATATACAATATAAGGCCTATGTAATATGATGCAAAGTAACTACCACTTGTATTAATTATCGTTAGTGAAATTACATTACATTAACTGCATTTTGTAGATGCTCTTACCCAGAGCAACAGACAACATACCCAGAGCAGCCCAGGGAGCAGTTGTGGCTTAGGTGCCTTGCTCAAGGGCACTTCAGCCATTTCTGCTGGTCCAGGGAATCAAACCAACAACCTTTTGGTCCTAAAGCTACTTCTCTAAACATTAGGCTTCCCCATGGCCTAATTCAATTCGTAATTACTAAATTGATGCCTGAATTGACGCCATGTTTGCAGTGGTTAATTGTCAAAATTTCTTACTAAGTCCGAATAGTGAGTGCCAATATTTACAATTCTATGTACGATTTACCAAACTGATGCCATATTTAATCTTTATAGTGGTTAATTGCCAAAATTCCTCATTAAGTCTTTACAGTGGGTGCCAATATTTACACTTGGAGACCTAAATTGATTTAGTGCTCATCAGTGTTAATATGCCATCTGCTAATTTGCACTTATGTGTGTTTTTCAGTCAAGGATGGAATAAATATTCGTGAATGGCGTATTTAGTTAACATTTAAACAAAAATCACTCAATACAAGTGTTAATTATTTATAGTCTATGAATTACTTCGACTTTTTTAATACCTTTGGTTAAGGTATCCCTCATAGAAAGTGTTAAGTAATTCACTGAATAATACATTTTATAGTTAACATTAAATTGAACAGACATGGGTATTTGATGGAAAAAGCTTCCACTGTGTGAATTACTGCAAAATGCAGGTGTCATGATTCTGTAGTGTCTTTGGTACCATTGTATGGACAATAATAGCACAGAATGCTTGGGAACTTCAGCCTCACTTTATTCTTTGCCATTGTTCTTTTCCCAGGATGTCCTTCACAAAAATTACAGAGAAGCCAAGCAACTGACACACTCTATTACAGCTTACAAGACACAGATGTGATCGACAGGAATAAGGAGAGAGAGAGAGAGAGAGAGAGAGAGAGAGAGAGACTTGTTAATTTGATATTCCTGGAAATCCTTTGCTACTTGCATTATCTGTATGGCTTACCAGTGAGACATCAAAGATGACAGTCTATAAAGATATTGTTTCAAAATCTATATATTATTTTAATCCTTTCCAAATATACACTCCCTGGCCACTTTAACAGGAACTTGGTATTGATTCTAAGATTCCTGTTCTTGGCTGCAGGAGTGGAACCCAATGTGGTCTTCTGCTGTTGCATGCTGAGATGCTTTTCAGCTCACCACAGTTGTAAAGAGTTGCTATGAGTTGCTATATCCTTCCTAGCAGCTCAAACCAATCTGGCCATTTTCCTCTGACCTCTCTTATCAACAAGATGTTTGTTTCCACCCACAGAGCTGTTGCTCACTCAATGTTTTTTTTTTCATGCCATTCTGTGTAAACTCTAGAGATGGTTGTGTGTGAAAACCCCAGGAGATCAGCAGTTTCTGAAATACTCAAACCAGTCCATCTGGCTCAAACAAACACCCATGCCACAGTGAAAGTCACACTTTAAGATCACAGTTTTTCCTATTCTGATGTTTGACGTGAACTTTAACTGAAGCTCTTTATTTGTATCTGTATGATTTTATGCATTGTGCTGCTGTCAAGGGATTGGCTGATGAGAGAACTGCATAAAATAACACAGCAGGTGTATGGGTGTTCCTAATAAAGTGGCTGGTGAGTGTATATAGCAAACAGTTTGGTTTTCAACACTTGAACTTCATCATAAACATTATTTATTATTTATTGTTGCATTAATTAAGTCATAAAACCCTTAAGGGTGTGCTGTTGTAGGAAAATAATCAACAACATGATGGGTTGTGGGTTTTTCTCATACCACAGCAATTTTGCTAATGATTAAATTCCTCCTCACATGAACTGAATCATTTCAAGAATTTCAAAAAAAATTTTCAAACTCATTAGAACGAGCACATTAATATAAACCTGTGATTTATCTTGCAGCTGGAACAACTGTCAGAGCTGCTGTTGTAGAAAATTATTCAACACCTTCTGACCAATCAGATTTGAGCACTCAACAGCATTGTAGTATCACATTTCTCTAATTTCTTCAGTGAAATGAAAAACCCCTATCTATTTAGATTGCAAGGTAAGAAGTCTTGGGGCTCCATTTCTCTAAATATTATGGAGATTTCTGCTGATTTAGACATAGATAGGCTCTATGAAAAGGTCTGGGTGAATGAACATGTATTATTAAACAGAGAATGAACAGAACATGAGGTTTAACAAAAAAAGGAAAAAAAGGACAGGAACAGTTTAGTGTTAGATGTGTTTTTTGAAATATGACTAGCTAGTTTTATGTCCAGGACTGAACGTGCCGAGTCAGAGTGTCACCGAAGTTCTCCACACAGGCGTCAATGCAGTCAGTGGAATGGAAGAGGAGATGTCTGGAGCCGGCCACACATTACTCAGGATACATTTGGCTGTTGTGTTCTCCAAAGGCGTGTTATTTCTGGGCTATTTAGAAGCAGCCAAAAGATCCAAAGCCTGACTATAGCTGGGAAAACAGTTCATTTTTCACCTCCTATGACTGAAATCTGTCCTTTCTGTTATCCTTTTTGGTATTTTAAAATTGATGTACCAGAAGTCACATCAGAGATGCCACTAAGAAAAAAGGTGAATAGATTGCAGGGTTAAAATTTAAACTTTTCTTTTCCTCCAGAAACCAGTCAACAGAAATGTGGTGTGAAGGTAAACCAATCAGAATATAACCATCAAGAATCTGAAGCTTGTGGCCAGTTAAATTGTACAAAAGAATGTGTGGGCCATGGGCCCTGCATCTGAGAGTGAAATTAATGAGTTTGGATTAACGAGATATCCTGGAGTTCTGGAAAACATACAGCATTTTGACCAAAATTCAGTTTTTCTGCCAAAAGCATCCACAATATGACCAAAATTATGGACACCTGATCATCACACCCATATGTGGTTCTTCACCAAGCTGTTGCTACAAAGTTTGAAGCACACAATTGTATAGAATGTCTTTACATGCTGTCACTTTACAGTTTCCCTTCACTGGAAATAAGAGGCCTAAACCTGTTCCAACACGACAATGCCTCTGTGCACAAAGCGAGCTCCAGGAAGACACAGTTTGCCAAGGTTGGAGTGGAAGAACTTGGGTGAACCCTGACCTCAACCCCACTGAACACCTTTGGGATCAACTGGAACACCAACTGCACCCCAGTTCTCTTCACTTGATCTCACTAATAATCTTATGGCTGAATAGTCCCAATGTCACACTCTAAAATCTAGTGGAAAGCCTTCCCAGAAGAGTGGAGCTCATTATAACAGCAAAGGGAGAATAAATCTGGAATGAGATGTTCAGCAAGTACACATGGGTATGGCTGTTAGGTGTCCAAAAACCAGTTCAGTTTATAAGTTTGTCATTTATAAAAGAGTCTGAAAATATCTGCAATAAGACCATCAATGATGGCATCGTTCACTCTGGCCCTGTCTAGTCCAGAAGGAACGATCTAAAGTGGGCCACCTTTTTTGTTAATTTTTGTTGAACTGCTCATTAAGGCTTAATTAATCCATAACTTCATTAATAATTGTAATTAAGCAAATCTGGGTAGAAGTTATATGCACCCTAGGTACCCCTACCTTCATGCCAGAAAGAATCAAAATTGGTGAATAATTGAGGGAGAAGAAGTGATTTGTGTGGAAACTGCTCATTAGGGCTTAATTACTCCATATTTTTATTATTAAATGCAATTATGCAAATTTGGGTAGAAGCTATATGCACCCCAGGCAGACTAACCTTCCTGCCAAAAAGAATAAAAATCGGTGAAGAATTGAGGGAGAAGAATCGATTTTCATGAAATGTGGATGACGACGGACTGACGACGGACAACACATGATGATGGCATAAGCTGTCGGCCGGATGAGCTAATAATCCTACAGAGGGCTTAAACACTTCGTACAGGAGACAGTTTTGAACTGCCTCAATAAAAAGGCATTAAGTCATGAACCCCCAAGTGAACAGAACAAACTGTATTAATCAGTGATTATTTCCCCATTGATGTTAATGTGAACAGAGACCAGTTGTAATAATAAGAGATAACAACAAGGCTCATTTTAGTGACTTTACATCAGTTGATGAGTCAGAGACTGATGTGTGTGATACTGATAAGCAAAGGGAGAACAAATTTCACATTGTAAACTTAAAATTATTTACAATCCTTTACAACTTTTCAGTTTTTCCATAAGTAGATTGATTGATTGATTGATTGATTGATTGATTGATTGATTGATTGATTGATTGATTGATTGATGTTTATCCTTTGTGCTCAAAGAGGACCATTCTCTCATCTATGGATCTGAAGGTGGCTGGAAAAACCAATTTCGGGCCTGGATGGGGGATGACAGCATGACTTGTGCATGAAATTGGATTTCAGTGAGGGAGAGTTGTGCACCGTCAGCCTCACTCTCTCATCCAGTGTTCCAGTGGCATGACAAAGTCAAGATGACTGGTGAAGGAAGTGGATGCAGTGGATGACCAGGGTGCTCTAACATGTCTCACTCTGCTCTAGGCATTCCACAATGCTCTGCTGAACTGTTGAACCAAACAGATGGTTCCCTCTGCACAGTCTGCTGAGTCCAGTCTTCACATGCTTAGGTAGACAAGCCTGAGCTCACCGTGGATTTCAGGTCCATCCACTACCCTCCCCTGGTTTAGCCGGCCTGCCAAAGCCATTGCCCGGGGTGTGGCCGCTGTTGCATGCTAACAGCTACTTGGAGCCACAGGTGAGAGCTGGGTGACCAGTCAGGACCAAGGATAGATGAGCTGTCCTGAAAAAGGACATGGCAAGCCCCCCCCCCACTGGAGCACCCCATACACCCCATAAGTAGATTAGGTTGTAAATGTAGAGGTAGTAGGTGGGCCATGTTTCCATGGAACTAGAATGAAGCTTTTAAATGTGTTTTTAAGCTTATTTTGGAAGCTGCGATCATTTATACTAACAGTATTGTAAAAGTTCCTGTAAAGTGTCCAGCAGTCGTCTTTTTGTCTTTCCCTTTTTTCTTTTTTTTTCTTTTTAAAGCAAGTATAGTTACTACATCCCCTTCTAACAGGAGCATGCAATTAAATGCTGGTGGTCCATTTGTGTTCAAAACTATTATGAAATAACCTTCAATGAAACATTCTGAAACACTATTCCAATAAAAACCCTGTACACCAACCAAATAAGTTATTTTAACGCCTTCAAACTAAAGAGATAATAAAATTTGAACTCATAACACTGTTATGAAGCACTATAATAACAAGTTAACGAAAGGTAATTCTTCTGTTCCATGTATTTATGATGGAGATGCCTTCATATGTATTTATATCAAGCCTTTATGAATGTACATATATAAGCTTGTCATCAATTCCACAGCATCATGCTAGAAAAGATTCATTCAATGGCCATGAAGGTGGCCCATGTAACTAAACAAATAACCAAAACATTAAAAATGAACAAATAATATCAAGTTTTCATGCCTAAACCAATGTGAAGGTCATGTGACATAGCAAACCCATCAAGTATGTGCCAGTTTCTGTAGCAGCGAGACTTTTGTTTGGAGGGAAATGATGCTTTTCAACAGTCACAGCTATTTATAATCAGAAACTGGAAGTGTGGGGAATCTGCAAGGCAATTACAACAGGAAGTGACCCATGTCCGTGTTTACAGTTCTCAAAGCAAGGCAGAGAGGAGTACATTGTGCAACAAATGAGTCAAAACAACCCCCTGAGCAACAAGTGTGCAAACTCTCTTTATTCCACCACCCGTGAAATTAGGGATGAGGGCTGAGAATGCCGAGTTTGCAGTTTAAGAGTTGTATTCCTAATAAAATGTTGTATTCATAACAACAAAAAAAAAACCTCCAAAACTTCATTAGGAAAGAAAGCATACATCTGCTTTTAATCACAGTCGCCGGGACAGCGTCCCCTGTTCCACACTTATGTAATGTGGTTCATTGTGGGTGGTTTCATACTTGCAACTGCAATTGATGGTTACCAGTTAAACATTTTATTCTTAATTAGCTAAATATTTACAAATGATCTCATTATGCGCCAAAGTCAAAGCCAGGTTCTGATCCTGCTTTGATCAGGGTAGCAGTTCATCACTTAGTGTTGGCTATATGCAAAAATAAAAAATAAATAAATAAATCAGCCATTACTGTGCAATTAGACCATACGTTTACAAACAGTCATGGTGATCAGCTCATCAGCGTTGGCCCTTGGCATAATCGAAAGCTCATTCTGAGAAAGTCCAAAATGCTCTGTGGGCCAAACTATGGCGAGAACACTTCAGACACTTTCTAATTCAAGCATGGCTATAAAACCAACGGGTCAAACAAACAGTAACACCACTGGGTGACTAGAAGAACTTGCCAAGCTGTTAAACAGAAACAGATGGAATGAGGAGTGCAACAAAAGGAACATATAATTAGGGAAATGGCTGCATGAGAAACAACAGCTCAGTCTGGACATGATGCACAAATGAGTGTTATTAATTACGGTCTCTTTTTTAAATTTATATGTCAGTGGAACAATAAGCACATATACACTGTATATTTGTTGTCACTGTAACACCTTCCTTATAGATGAAGTCTCTTTTCATAGCAAGAATTATTTATTTATTTATTTATTTATTTTAATGAGAACTTGGTCTATTTCCAGGGCTAAAGAATGGTCAGGAAACTTAAAAAAAAAACAGCAAAAAAAAAAAAGCTCTCAGGCACCTTGTGCATTTAATATGTGTTTGTATGACTGCCAGTGGTAATGGTAATGGCAGTAAAGTTGGTGTGAGTGGCACTATGGTAGACTGACAGTCATTTGAAAGCAATGCACGCAATTTTACTAGCTAGTATTTCCATGCTTTGCCAAGAAAAAATATGCATTTGCTCATGTTGTTTTTCACAATGCCTTTCCTGTACTCTTTCCACAAATTATTGGCACAGCAGCCAATAATGGCGCACCCATAGATCTAAATGACTGATCTTGCTTAACAGAGTTGTTTCCTCCATTAACGTTTGTACCCTCAATGAACCTCTAACTTGAACTGTCACCATCAATCATGACAGGAAGAATAACCTTTCAGCAAGTTGATGAAAGGATGTTCTCTTCAGCTGCTTGCATTTGAGCACAACTGAATCATTCAGTGACAATAAAATGTACCGGCCTCTTAAAGAAGGCAAATTCAAAGCACATGGACTTAAATGTGAAAAATGGGGCTTCGAACAGTCCACTGTATTATAAGATGAAATTATGGTGAACCGATACAAACACTGAAAATAGCATTGCTGATGTGGTGCAGTTGATCTTCCTGTGAAAGGAACCAGAAGGATTAAGAGGCGGACATTACTGGTCAAATCATTGAGCCAAAGCCTCAGAGAAAAAAAGAACCTCAAAGCAAACCCAAGAAGAGAACGCAGTGATCAGCTTTTCTCCATCCAAATCCATCTAATTCTCTCCAGAGGTGGAAAGTACTTAAGTAATTGTGCTTTTTTACTCTATATTATAATATAGAGTAGATTTTTAAAGGGAGGGTTATACTTACTGCTCTCCCTCATCCAATCCATTAAAAAAAACTGTGCATTTTACTTTATTTATTAAAGGAAATATCTCACAAATAAACAAATTGAGCTAAAAGTCTGTCTTTATGTTTGTCCTTTATAAAAAAAAAACTGCATGTTGACTTTGTTCTTAACAATATAACCACTAAAGTGATGAAAACAGACAGGACTATTTTTTGTCAGGGAGGTCACCATAACTCCATCATGCGTGACGTCATTTTCCGCGAGCACAGCAAAGGTGTAAGAAAATATGTTAAACCATAAACTGGCCGTCCTTAAACCTGCTCCTACCTTATCATGTGATTCATGTTTACTGCTTTTTTATTTAAAAAAAATATATATATATATTTACCTGCTTATCTTCCATCCATTTGATGTGTGACACAGTATGCTGTCGTGCTACCAATGTCTGTGTTTTGTGGTGAAACAAAGTCGAGATTGTGTCTGGCTTCAGTTGTCGTTTCTGCCTCGTGTCTCGCTTCTTCCCAGTGATGATTTTTCATACAAGTCCACCACAAAACAATCTTCTGCAAAATGTTCACTGCATAATTTTCTGCTTTTTCAAGGAGTAAAGTTTTCTCATTTTATTTGATGACGGTAGTTGGCCAAACGTCTTGGTTCCTTCAAAGGATAGTCATGCCATGACAGTCCCGGTGCATTTACCCATCTTTGAGAAGGCATAGATAAAGATACTACTCCTTCACAAATCACTAGAATTATACAACTTAAAATGTAATACACAGACAAAATAATGCTTGAAAAAAAATGGACGGTGATAATGGCTTTGGCTGCATGCAATAGTGGATCCAGGACGGAATGAAGAAGACGTGCGGAATCCTACATCACACAGCACCACCCTTGTTTTCATCTCCTGATACATCCATGTATCTGACTAATCCAGAATGGCCGCACCCGGGGAAATGGCCCAATGGACTGATGTTACAACTTTAACATGTTTTTTAAGCTAAAGTCCGCTTCATTTTTTTTTCATCTAAAGCATCTTATATTAATGTATAATGATGACATTTCATAACCCAGTAATCTCAAAATTTCCTGGTTAATCCCTTTAAATTACGAATAAAACACTTGGTTGGTGTTATAGGGTGGTGTGATGCGACCCAACACAAAGCGGAGTCACTCTTACCCCAATGAAGATGGTTATTTTCTGATAACAGCATGTGTTTTATTCTGCTTACACCACAACTATGGAAATCCAAAAAGGTCGTGTTATTTCTCTTTATCAAATAAAAGAAGTTGTTTTCTCAGTTGTTTTCTTTTTACATATTTTGCCATGTCGAAATGTGGAAACCACAAAACACAAAGCACTCTCTCCTTAAGACTTTACAGCTTTATGTTTGCCTGTTACAAAGATCAGACACTGGAAACTCCTTCTACAAACATTAAACATCTCCGCACAGAAAACTGGGTTATTTTATATCAACTCACCTAGGACCTACCAGTTCATATCATGGATTTTCTTGAAAAAGTTATATTAAGTTCATGGGACTTTGCAAAATCCTAAAGCTCTACACCATTTATTTATTTATTTATTTATTTATTTTTAGTTCTAGATATTTGAAGCACTACATTTTAATAATTTTTACAATTTGATTTGAAGCTTCCAATTGCTTATTTTTTCACTGAAATTGCTTATTTTTTTCATTGAAATTTGTACTGAACATCCAAGAAACCCTAAGGATAATTTGCAACATATGCTCATGTAAATAGTTACATTACATTAATGGCATTTAGCAGACACTGTTATCCAGAGTGACATACAACATACCCAATGCAGCAGTTAGAGGTTATGTGCCTTGCTCCAGGGCATTTCAGTCATTCCTGCTGGTTGAGGGAATCAAATCAGTGACCTTTTGGTCCCAAAGCTGCTTTTCTAACCTTTAGGCCATGGCTTCTTGTTGCTGAATGTTTTACATTCATTAAATTAATACATATCTATTTTATTTTTTGAATGTAGAATATGTAATTTTCAAAAATAGGAGCATTTTGATGGTCTACCAGCCTGTCTACCTACACTGTAAGAAATAGGGGTACAGTATGAGTCAATTTCTGTCCCACAGTGTACAGTCTACACTAATGTACCCACAAGAGCTCATTATTGGGCCTCAAGGTAGCTATATGTACCTTTTTGCAGTCAAAACAGGACATCTATGTTCCCATGCAGTAGACAAAAGGTACAAATAAATACCTGAGAGGGTACTGCTCCAGTGATGAGCTGTTGTACCCCGAAAGGTATAATAATGTACTTTATTTTCTGAGAGTGTTCCTACCTGCCTACCTGCGCACACCCTGGAGTCTTCCACAAGGCCAGACAAACATGTTGCTAAAGGTATTGCTTGATAGCTGTGATTATAATCATGTAGTGAATCCCTGATGTGGGTGGAACACAAGCATGGCAGGTGGGGAATGATGCCAACACAGAATTTATTTTCTATTTTGCACTTGCTTTTCAGCTTTACTAATCTTGTTCACTTGCACACACACACACACACACACACACACACACACACACACACACACACACACACACGACCTGCCTGATCCACCCTGGTGCCCTGTGTCTGGTTGGAGTCTCATCGCATTGCTCCTGTGGAAGGTTGCCCCATGTGGACAGTTGGGGGTCGTGCCTGGAGGACGCTCTGGACTCTTGCAGTGGTGCTTTTGTGACTGGGGACTGCAGTTGACTTGCTGACTTTAGGACTGCAGTTGACTTGCTGACTTTAGGACTGCAGTTGACTTGCTGA
>JAPEKL010000022.1:10813059-10824321 GCA_028877455.1 Bagre pinnimaculatus | reverse complement strand
TTTAGGACTTGTGTGAAAATCTGATGATGTTTTGGGTCATATTTATGCAGAAATATAGAAAATTCTAAAGGGTTCACAAACTTTCAAGCACCACTGTAGCTTTTCATAGCACTCCACTAGACTTGACTTGACTTGTCTTTACCATGTTGATCAAAATACAGCAAATGTGTTCATTGATTTTCTGAGGACATCATAGTGAAGGTCAGTTTGGACACAATTCATATCATGTTCATATCAACTGTAAAATAGTTATTAAAGAACTTCTAGTACAAAAATCCAAAGCTGTAAACAGAAACACTGGATAAAGCTGCGACACTGAAATGTCATCAAAAGTCCAAATCACCTTATCTATTATTATTATTATTATTATTATTATTATCTATGAAGATAATACAAATGTCAAAGCTGCACAATGCTTCAAAACCAACTCAAAGTGGTTAAAGCTGAATACAGAACAGTCTATGGCCTGACCCAGCCACTCCATAAAGCCCCTTTTCCAGTTTTTCAGACATTGCTCTAGGACTGTATCCTGTGTTCCTTCTCTGCAACCAGTTTCAGACCTCTTGCACTAGAATTACAGCTGTGGCAAATACATATTGCCAAAACAGCCCCACTGAAACTGATTAAATCTGAGGCATTCTTTGCATAGATATTGGTTATGCGAGTGAAATACTACTTTTTCCCCTCCATACTTCGAATATTCTTGGCTTTATTTTCACGATTTGGATCTTGCAGTGGAAAACTGGAGCCCATCTGGCTAAATTTAGAATAATGACCATGGTCTATGTTTTGTATGTTCACAGTAAGTGAATGCCGGTGTGGAAGTGTCAGAAAAATCTGCAGAACTGCACAAAAGGGGTGACTATGGAAATATTTTGTTTATGCCAGCTCAACCCTCTATTGTCTTTGGCCATGCACTGCATGCTTTCTGTCTCTTGACCTCTCAGTTCACTAGTGATGAATCTCATACTTACAGCTACCTGAGAGCATCAGTGTTTAAACTTTCTCTTTTATAGAAAGTCTCTCTTGCTGCTTGTTAAAGTCCTAACAGCCTTGACACTTCACCAGTGGAGTTGGAGTGTGGGTGCTGTCAGAAAAGATGCAACGCTTGCTTGAGCATACAAGTTGAAAGGACAGTGGCAGGACCAAACACTAATCTGTCCCACATGCCTGACATCCTGCTTGGCCAGAGAGCACATGCACACACAGGTCTGATGGAGAGACAGACAGAGGGAGTGGAAACAGACAGAGTGCGACTGATTCATGGTGCTCATGAACAGGATTTTACATGCCAAATTATGTTCCACATGTGCTCTTGCACTGTGCTCTGTTCTGTTGTTTTTATCGGTGTCGTCCTTATCCCTTTAGTGCTGCCAGCGCTTTTTTAGCTGCCCTCTCCTTCATCTTGAATCTGGTGTGAGACGCTTCACCACTTCCACCAAATGCCACTAGAGACACTACTTCTCCGATATTCTGTCACATTTCAGTTTTCTTTGCTTGCTTATTTTGTTTTGCTTTGTCTGTTGAGCACGTGCTGATGCGCTGCATGCTTTTATGAAACACACAGAAGGCTGGAAAGATCTGATTGACTCCATACGGCCCAAGATCTGTCTTTCCAAACCTTCAGCCATCTCTGCGAGAGCTTTTAACAATCAGTGGTTCAATGTGCCCCTGAAGTGAAAGCACATAAAAATATGAAATTGAGTGTGCAGGCTTATGTGATTTTAAAAGCTGAAGGAAAGGAAACGCCTAGACTAATAAGAAAATTTGTTTCCTGTAAATCTATTCTGAGAAAGTGAATTTGCATGCATTAAAACATCAAATGTTAGTAAAATTGTGCTTTCCAAATTGCCTCAGATATCATTTGCAGAACAAAACAAGGCATGAGCCGTACTTTGAGAGGAATGAATGAAATGGCATATTTATGTGTTGTGTTTTGTGCTGTTTTGTTTTCAACAGGGCAGCATGGTGGTGTAGTGGTTAGCACTGTCACCTCACCGCAAGAAGGTTCTGGGTTCAAGCCCAGTGGCCAACGGGTGCCTTTCTGTGTGGAGTTTGCATGTTCTCCCCGTTTCTGCGTGGGTTTCCTCCAGGTGCTCTGTTTTCCCCCACAGTCCAAAGACATGCAGGTTAGGCTAATTGGTGGCTCGAAATTGACTGTAGGTGTGAATGTGAGTGTGAATTGTTGTTTGTCTCTGTGTGTCAGCCCTGCGATGATCTGGCGACTTGTCCAGGGTGTACCCCACCTCTCGCCCACAGTCAGCTGGGATAGGCTCCAGCTTACCTGTGACCCTGTACAGGATAAGCGGCTACAGATAATGGATGGAGGGATGGATGTCTGAAGCAAGTCTGCTTCAACACTCAATCAGCATGATAATGGCACCAGTAAAAGGAATTTGGGATGATGTCAGTTCACTGTCACTTCTTTATCCATGCATTCCTTCATGTATTAAGTCTGGTCATGGTTGTGATGGAACCGGAGCCTATCCTGAAAACACTAGAGATGAAGTGGGAATATTTAACAGTTATTCACAAAATGGAGTCATACATAAGCTGATAGCCAACGAGGCGCTTAGCACTGAGTCAGCTATAAGCCATGTACGACGAGATTGAGTGGAATAACTGTTTTATTATATCCACATTCACTGGATTTTGAGAAACAGACCATTTTTATTTTTTGCAAATTCCATTAATAAAATATTTATACAAAACGTCCAACAAAATAATTTCCCCTTAGAATGTAAACAAACCAGCAAAATGACAGTAGCAATTTGTGAAAAATGCTATAATAATAATTCTTGAAAAAATAAAAAAAGAGATGTTCTTACCATCAAATACTTTTATTCCATATTTTGTTGATTTTTTGGGGTTTTGTTTTCGATTAGAGTTTTTATTTCGTCCTCGGTTGGTTTAGCAACATGCTCCGCCATTTTGTTTTTCTCTCCTCATGGTATATGAGCTGATAGCCTTGTAGTACAGTAGCCAATCTGAGTGTTCATTTGTTCATATCCAGTGAATGTGGATAGAATAAACCCTGGATGGAGTGTGAGCCCATCACCATGTGGCATGTCTTTATCCATACAGAATGAGGAAATATGGTTCCTGAGTGGTGCAACAAAAAAAGTATTTGTTATATCACTGGGAGATCATGAGTTTGAATCCCATCCCAATGACACCACAGATATGTGTGGTAGTGAGTCCAAGAGAGCAAAACTGGCTGTGCTGTCTGGGTGGGAGGGATGCTGTTAATATATCTCCTATCAATCAGAATGATGTTAGCCAAAAGTGGACATCTGTGAGCCTTCACTCTACCTGACTTTTATGATAATCATGTGATAGAATGACCTAGAGAGTAGTGGGAATTGGTCAATGACCAAATTAAGAGAAAACAGGGGTTAAAAAAACTGAGCAAATGAATTAGAGCAACAAATGAAGAGTAAATGGGGGTAGTGATGACTCAACGGTTAAGGCTCTGGGTTGCTGTACAAGGTTACAAGGCCTGTAACCCTCTCTGCTCCAGGAGCACTCTATCACGTACCCCTTTGTTGTATGTTACTGTGGATAAGAGTGTCTGCTAAATGTAAACAATAAACAAAGCTGATTAAGAGAGATGCGGTGAATAATGAAAAGAACTGAATGGTCTCAGCCTTTACTTATCACATGTATATTAGAGCAAGTGAAATTCTTTGTCTGCCTTTAACCCATGTGAGCACACATAACCAGAGCAGTGGGCAGCTGTGCTGCAGCACCCAGGGAGCAGTTGGTGGTTAGGTGCCTTGTTCAAGGGCATTTCAGCCATTCCTGCTGGTCCAGGAAATTGAACTGGTGACCTTTTGGTGCCAAAGCTGCTTCTCTAGCATCTAATTTAATTAGATGATTACATTACATTAGATTACATTACAGGCATTTAGCAGATGCATTTATCCAGAGCGATGTACAACATACTCAGAGCAGCCTGGGGAGCAGTTGGGGGTTAGGTGCCCTACTCAAAGGCACTTCAGCCATTCCTGCTAGTTAAGAGAATCAAACTGGTGACCTTTCATTCCCGAAGCTGCTTATCTATCCATTTGGCCATGGCTTCCTGAAGAAGAAAAAGAAGAAGAAGAAGAAGACGAAAAAACATAAAGGTGGTCTGACTCATGTTCTCCAGTTCATGTTTGGTAGCAGTTCATCCATGTTTAATAAAACCACAGCCTTTATACTGAGCTCCAGCGACTGCACAAGGGCCAGTGGTGGATATTTAAAGAGCAAAATGGGACAGGCAGTGAATCCAATTCTTAACCACAACCAAAGCCAAGACATCATTTGATATCGACTGCTCTCCCAGTTGAAGAATTGGAAGCATCCTTCTGTTTTGATTCACTTATGCTTAAGTAAACAGCAAAGAGTGTGCAGGAAACATAACTGTGCATGATATGCTTGTGCACAATGGCCAAGCTGAGAGCACAGGTCCATTTGCCCCATTTACCGAGAAGACTGAGATCATCTGATAGTTTCACACCCTGCATGTGATGGGTCACGTTCGAGTGCTCTTGCAGAGTACCAGTCGGCTTATATGTTTTATATATTTATGTTCTGCTTTATGTATGTGTGATCTATCTAGAGGAATGAAACACTGGCTCATTTCAAAAGACAGTGTTAGGATCAACCTGATGATCCAAAACGTTACCTTATTTAACCTTTGGGAATCATAGCTTTGCTGGCTGAATAAATGCCCCGAAACCTTTCATGTGTTTGTGTTTGTGTTTTTCATAAAGATGGAAAAGGGTTGTTTCGTGTTGTGAACGCAACACAGCTGGGAATCAGTAAGAAGGCTTTTAGACACAAATAAGAACGTCGGATTAGCTGCTGAGCCAGACTGCTGTCCAATAGAAAATATTACGAGAGTAGCGTGGCATATGTTTTTATTAGACATAGGGGCAACGTCATAACAATGAGTCGATTTGCCATTTTTAGGCAAAGTTAGCAGCTTTAACACAGATTCCCAGAACCACCCTGGAGTTGTGGTCTGGGTGGCTGCTCAGGCAGAGGAAATGTAACTCTGAAGCTGAGGTTTCCAGGAGGCTGTGGAGAGAAGCAAGCTTTATGTGCATTTAAAACTATCCTCAGTTGAATCCTCATTGTCCAAAAATAGACAAGAGAAACATGTGTGAGCCATAGCTTACTGTCTCAGACATGCTCATGCACTTCTGAGAGGGCACTGGGTTCTGGCCTATATTTTTACCGCAGTAGCATTGCATCATATGGCATTAACGAAACGATTAGCCTAAAAAAAAATCATGCAGATTTATAACATGGAAAGATGTTTTCTCAGAACGTTCTTTCCTTCAACATAATTTGTGCACTAATTTATCTCCTCTGACAATAACTTGCACAACCATTTTCAGGGAAGTCATTTTCAGGGAGTCTCCCGTTCATAAAATAACATTGGGTGATAAAGCTGATATTAAAAAAAAGCCATCAGTGAATAAAAGATCTGGATTAATTAGCACTAGATCAAAGCCTCTGCTTTTTTCCTCTTGCACTCTCTGCTCTAGCCACATGTGGTCCACAGGCTCAGCCCAGACATGTGGTTTTATTTAGCTTCGTGGAAAGGTTAAATACGAAACTTGGATAAGGGGAGAAAAAAAAGCATTGGGTCTTTTTATATGATGAAAATTTCAAAGTTTCAAAGGCATTTTAAGACATACATGTAAAAGCGTATCAGTCGTTTTCAGTTTGTAAGTAACTCTTGGCATCCGATTTTGGCCATGATGCCGGCTTAGCCTTATTGCCTTGGTTTATGTGCGTGGTTTTGTGTAAAACTAATTCTTTCGAGCAAAATGCCTGTACCAGGCCTTATTTGATACTGGCTCCAGACAAATTGTAGTGCATTGTGTCGTTTTCATATTATATGTGTTTAATAGCTTGTAAATAAAAATACAACAGGCCAAAAACGTAAGACCTGAAATTAAAATGTAAAAAAATAAAAAAAATACAAGAGGAGAGCACTGAACATTTCATTTCATCATTAATTAGGATGAGATGTGATTCATTCCATATGAACATTTTATGAAAACATAAACACATGGAATATTACAAAGAAAATTCTTTATTGGTTAAAATAGCCATTTTTTCACAGATTTGATTAATGACCTTTTTTTTTTGCTATCATGCATTTGCACACTGTACAACAGTGGATTCTCAAGGAAGGACATTTTCTCAACGCTCTTCATCAAACAAACATAAAACTGTATTTTCCTTATTCAGTGGATATGAAATATCTTGCTTTGGGCCTTCAAGGTCCAAATGTGTACAAAGGGTTTCACATGAAATCTGTTTTAATATAATGATCGTTGGCCTGGTGTGTGTGGTCAAATAAATTAGTTCCATGCATAACAGAGAGAACGTTGACACTTCTGCATCATACATCATCCTTGCCAAAGTCTCAGTGCAAACACCATTGTAGCTGAAAAAAAAAAAAAATTCTTTATATGACCTCCATGTTTTGAGTACCGATATGCCATAACGTAAAGTAAATCAAAACCTTAAAAAAGGTCCAAAATTCAAATTTTAATCTACTAGTGTTTGGTAATTGTGGCGCTACATTGGCATGTATCTCATTTTATTCATTCATTCATTCATTTATTAATTTAAATGACTAAATATTAGTCCAGCTCTAACAAGCAATCTTCTAAAAACTCACATTTGTGACACAATGTTTGATTTACAGTACTAAAACTCTATCTCTCAAGCAGCAAGATTACACTGATTGAAAACAAAAACCATTCACTACATGGGTAGAACACAACTATCTTTCCTTTTCCATTCAACAAGACAAATAAGGAAAAGTGGCATATTTTTAAAAGGAGGGAATTCATGTAAAGCCTTTCTTTCAGAACACAATTAAAAAATAAAAATAAAATAAAAATGCAAAAAAAAAACCACACCCAGATCTTCTGCCCCACATCAATATAACAAGCACAAAATAAATCAAAACTAACACCACATATATTCAAAGTTTATCAGGAAAACGACAGTCCACTACAATTAATAAGAAAAGCAACCTTTTGTTAATAAATGTATTGCCAAAATTTGGATTATTGTCAATAAATATGCAGTTGGCTCTCGTGATTTGTTATTGCTCTTGCTTTTGTATGAAGTTTTATTCAGATGGATATGACCTTGAGTAGTAGTCAGTCACTGAGCGGTGAATGTCCTGTACTCTTTATGAATAAATAAATATTAATTCATGAACTTCAGCACTAGGAACCTACACACAACCCTGTTTAACTAGACAGTGTCGAGGTCTTCGAGATGTGGAATGTGATGGGAACGTTGCAGAACGTGTTGGAGTATTTTTTTTTTTAATTTGTTGAAATGAAATGAAACTTGCCAGGTATATGCGTCTGGGGGAAACGGGGGACTTACAGGAAGTGAATTGAATATGCTCATTGGTCTCTCACCCCTGTCACCGTTCAGCTGTTAAAGGCATGTTAGCGCCACTAGTCTTTGACATTGACGTTAATTAACACATAGTACCTCCAGCAGTGTGAGTAATTTTACGTCTCTGCATCTAGAGTCTAGAGTGAGGACAGGACACTGGAGTGTGTCCTTTCCCCAGGTGCAGGAGATAATTTTTTTTTTCTCTCTGTCTCTGCACCTTATGTCCATTTATTTAACAGACTGGTACAAAGCAAGCATGGCATGGGTTAGCACAGCTTTTAGACATCCAGGTCATCAGGCCTGGCTCGGCTGCTCACACGGCTGCTTGCACGGCTGGCCGGTCTGGGCTCACCAAGTGCCAAAGGCTGCATCTCACCGCCCACCGGCGCCCTCTTGTGCTCGTGACCATCATCAGGGTAGTCGAAGGCATGCGCGTGCGAGTTGGAGATGGTACTGCCGTTGTGGCCTAAGCGTTGACGCTCGGTGCTGTAGTTAGCCCAGTTTTGTTCACTCGCCTGCTTGTTGTAGTTGCGGCAAGAGTTGGTCCTCTCGCCTGTGGCTAGCTTGTAGCCTGGCGGTGACATGGGTGACAGTGGCGCTGTGGGAGATGAGCATCCATTGTAGTAGGCATACTTGCTGCCTGGCAAGTCCTTGGGAGGGTGGGTTAAGGTGTTGGACTGAAACTGACCCTGTTTTCCCTTAACGCGGTCCTTGATACGTTTGAAAAAAACATAAAAGAGCTCAGCGCCATTTAGTACCAGCGAGACAAGCGACACCACCAGCATGAAGATGATGAACACTGTCTTCTCAGTGGGACGTGACAGGAAGCAATCGACACGATGTGGGCATGGAGAACGCTCACAGGTGTACACTGCAGACAAGCTGAAGCCATAGATGTACCACTGGATGAGCAAGAAACCAATTTCGAAAAGAGACTTGAAGAGGATGCTGACTACATAAGTACGCAACAGGGCACCCTTCATCTTCACCTTGCCATGCTCTTCCAGGCCATGCTTGAACTTCTTGAGCTCAATGCGTTTCAATGGCCCATCCACGTCAGCACCATCGTTCTGGACGGCGCGCAGCTCCTCCTCCTGCCGATTCAGTTTCTGCTCTTTGCGCATCAGATAGAAGACGTGCGCCAGGTAGAGGAGCGTTGGCGTCGACACAAAGATGATCTGCAGTACCCAGAAGCGGACATGCGAAATGGGGAAAGACTTGTCGTAGCACACGTTCTCGCAACCTGGTTGCTGAGTGTTACACTTGAATGCAGATTGCTCGTCACCCCACGCCGACTCCACGGCTGTGCCCAACACCAAAATACGGAAGATGAAGAGTACAGACAGCCAGACCTTGCCTCCGGCTGTCGAGTATGCCTGCACCTTGTCCAGGAGCCGGCCCAAAGCACTCCAGTCACCCATCTTGGGCTTGTTTCTGCTACAAAGAAAAATGTTCAGATTGTTATTGTACATTTCCATGCTAGATGTCACCAAAGCATTTACAGATGACAAGATATCTCTTCCTTTAAATCCTGCAAATGTGTCACACACAGTGATATATGGTCCAGCATAAAGATTTAATGCTTTTTGTATCATCTCTTTAGAATAGTTGTCATGCAAGGCCTTCTTTCAGGAATAACGTTCACTCTAAGAACTTTGCCAACAAACCAATTAATAAAAAAAATAAAAAGACAGAAGAAATAAATGACTGTATCCTACCCTGATTACACACAGTGATCTATGACTACACTCATGTGGAGTTCATCAGCAAGTGCTTGATAATGCTTCCCGAAGGTTATACTAAAAACATGTAAATGGTCAGCATGATAACCCCCCAAGCACCAAATAGATCTTTCAACAGCATGTGCTTTTTTTCTCTTTTTTTTCTAGAAGAACAGATGTTTTGAGATGTTCTTCATAAATTGTCAGCAGCCGGTGCCTATAAGGCCCCCCAAAAATAGCGTGCTCACACTCTCTCTCTCTCATCTAGACACAAAACACGGACAAAACTCCAGCAGAGAAACCATTTAGCAAACTCGGAGCCTCAGCAGTTTGGGATCAAAGCACCGCTTCAGCCCATAGAGGAGCAGAACGCTCACCATCTAAACCAAGAAACATGAGGAATGCCTTAATGACAAAGAGCACATAGAGACGCTATATGGTCTATGGAACGTTGAAGCAATGTCAGCTATGTGATAACATAAGATTAAAGCTGTGAAGATCTGATTTGATTGGAGGAAAAGGAAATGTAGAGGAACCATGTCTAAACATTTCTTATGACTCATGTTTGTGATTCATTCTGGATTTTTTTTCTCTCAAAATAATATAAGTTTATATCCCAGTGGGGATGTTTACGAGAGTCTTATAACCCGTAAGAAAGTAAATCATGACTTTATCCATCAACTCAGGCACATTTTAAAGATTCCTCTAGAGGTCTACAGAAGTCTAAGCACAAGTCCTGTCTTATGATGATCATGATTATTATTATTATTGGAAAGAAGTATATTAAAAGTGAATAAAAGTGCAGATAACTACTAGTCACATACCTGAGTGGACAGCGAGGAGGAAGAGCAAAGGAGAGCCGAGCCCTAAAGGACTTTCTCCGGCAACTTCCTAAACTCCGACTCTGTTGGACTGCAGAGAAACTGAGGCTCACTTGTCAAACTTTCCTCGCTTATAAGACATTGTGGTTGCCAGATTGAGAACTTTAACCCGTAGTTTTTTTACGTTTGAAGAGCAAGCTGTCCTTGACCACTTTGACATCCTTTATGTGTATAAAATTCCTAAGCATATCTCATTTCTTATGTGACATTTTTAACATACTTAGAGCGATATTACAGCGCTGTAAAACTTTATGAGTATTAAAAGTTGTCCCAATCTGGCAACCCCAAACTTGTGCGGCTGATTAGGGAAAAATTTGTAAGACGACGGTACGCGAAATCACGTGATTCCTGCGTCATAATTTTTTTTTGTCTCTTCATACCTTCTTACATTTTTTGATCCTTTGTGCATTCTTACAAATTTAGTGAAACTTTTTTCTCTACTTATCCTGCCAAACTAAGCCAGTAAACTCCTCAAAACTCCTCTCACAGGGCAAAGACATCTTCATATTCAGAGTAAATCTGAATTACAGTACATTATTAATGTGCATATATATTTTAAACACAGTAACAATATATTTGAATCACATTTGATGTTCAGGCATGTTGTTGCACATTTAAAAAAAAAGGCTTTACAGCAACACAATAAGGAGATTTTTACCTATAGAGTGTCAGGATATAAATGACAGGAAAACTATCTGTGAATGGAACGAATTGCCAAAGAGTCAACTGAACAGGTTCGCTGCGCCACCTGGTGTACATCACTGGTTTAGGGGAGAGCGGGGACACTTTGGGCAAGTTTTCAGCTTTCGTAGATTGTGTGAAATTCTTTGCAGGTAGCGTCACATTCATATTGCATTAGAGAATATTTACCTCTTATACCCTCTTTCCACAACATTAGTTTCTCAGCTTGTCATATATACTGGCCTTCAGGCTTCACTTTTCCTGTCATTATTTTTTGCAGGGAGACATGAGACATTGAGGGGAGAGATGGGACATTATGTGAGGAGACATGAGACACTTACGGGAGACATGGAACAAAAATAAAATACCTAATTTTTTACCCAACATGTTTAATTTTTTATTTATTATCAAACCCTGTAACATATGAACTGCATGAACACACTGTTGGTGCAGTGATAGGAAAATATCAGTTTACCCAAAACCTGACTCAACAAAACAGCTCCATTCCAGTTGCAGCTGGTGCAAAATAAATAAATAAAATAAAATAAAATAAA
>JAPEKL010000022.1:8640328-8651424 GCA_028877455.1 Bagre pinnimaculatus | reverse complement strand
AAGTCGTTCAAATTCTGTAAAGCTGCTTTGCGACAATGTTTTTTGTTAAAAGCGCTATACAAATAAACTTGACTTAACTAGTCGGACAGACGCACACCACCTTTACATCCCTCCCAGAACTAAACTACCTCATGGCAAAATTCTACACAGATGCACTTAATAGATCTTACACAAGATTGCCAGCATATAAGGAAGCAGCTTTGGGACCAAAAGCTCACTGGTTCAATTCCCTGGACCAGCACAAATGACTGAAATGCCCTTGAACAAGACACCTCGCCCTCAACTGCTCCCTAGGCTGCTCTACATCACTCTGGATAAGAGTGTCTACTAAATGCCATTAATGTAAATGTAGCACAGCCTTCTAGCTTCCAGTCCAAAACCAAGCAGCAGACAGACACCAAAACAGGGCAACTACATTTGGTCAGTTTTATTTATAAAACATTTTTCCAAACCATGCTATAAGATGTATTCATGTGCATTTTTGCAAAAAAAACACAGCGCTCAGTAAAAGCATGCAGGAATGAACAGGACCTAGAGCGGCGAGTTGTAAACAAGATAAATCACTTGTGGGACTGCAGCTGTCTGATAAACTGACCATCACGGCTGAGGGTCAGAGATGTGAGCAGCAGAAACGTTATAAATCCTAATTAAAGACTTCACTGACGTCTTGTCACCACCTCATGAATGATGAATGGCTCACATGCAGGCAAAGGGTCAGATTTATTTTTTTTTTAAATGCATTTTTCTATGGTTCACCTTCAGGACACGAATCAATCCCAGTCTCTCAGAAACCACCAGCATTACTCAAAGCCCAATTAACACATGTCACATCCAGACCAGCTGTGGCTCAGGACCAAAAAAACAATACAGCTGTGTTTACACTGCAAGTGAATGCACAATTTATTTTTTTTTTAAATAAAAGGCCATGTGTGCAATGGACAGGTGTGAATTCAAAGATGAGGGTGAAAAACTTCCATATTAATCTTAAATATAGCATTCAAGGCATGATTTAGAATGTCTTCATTTCAGCAAGTTTTCGTCTAATGGCAATAACTATTTAGAAGTTTCACCGCTATATACAGTGGGTTTTAGGACCAGATATAATCAACGTTCAGACAGCTTTTTTTTTTTCTGCACAAGTATAGCCATGAGCAGTAATGATTGGGATCCAAGCAAATGGAGACCTCGGACACTGTGCAAGACCTAAGACCTTTGAGAATAGAGATTGATGCAAAATAACCTGGGAGAAGCAGGGTTTGAGCTCTGGCCCTTCAGGATTATTCACTATGCCTTGGAGAATACTGTAGTGAGCATAAATGGGACTCCATAAGTGTTAAGGCAACTGGACTTGCTTGAAGACGTTTCACCTCTCATCTGAAAGTCTTCAGTTCTGTCTCACTAGTGGAGAGTTCCAGGTATTTATTCTCTAGTGCAAGGGTTCAACCTTTTCTCCTTTGAGACCCACCTATTCATACTTATAACGAAAGAGCCCGTTTAAAAAAAAAAATTTGCCTTACCCATTCTATTAGAATCTAACTTATTGTAAAGTGTATTAACAAAATGCAACATTCCTTGTTACCAATGGGAGCCTAGGAATTAAATAAATGCAATAAAAACTGTTTAACTGTTGGTATTGTATTTAAAACTGTATGGTTGTGCCAGAAGCCAATATAAATCCATGCATGCAGAGCATTCTCCATCAAAAGGGATTAATGACCCAAAAGTGGAGTCTGGTCCATGAATGAACTTATTGCCCCGTTTGTGTCCAGCAAACAAGCAAGTTATTAAAACCAAGAAGTGGATATAGAAGCCACTCAATGGGATGAGATCCTTACAAAGAAGGATTTTTCCCTACAAGTTGGAAAATTATCCACCCGTTGAGTTCCCCAACATCTCAAACTACCTGGTGCTGCAGACATCGTTCTACATGGACAAAAACCTGGAAGAGCATGGAGGCATGCAACTTAATACGTGGTTGGGTTAAAGATCTGGGGATCAGGATACAAGATAAACAGGAGTAGATGGATCTAAATGCAGGAAGTGTGTTTATTAGCAGGCATGATATTTACAAAAGCAAAACAAGGCAGAATATTTAGTGTTAAAAATGGCTAGAAACAAACATGACTGATGCTTCGCAAAGCCTCTGAAAACAGCATCCCTATCTGCTGATTGCACTCAGATCAGTACCAGGTGTTTCCCCATAATGATCAGGTCTCAAGCATGTGCACAACGCGCTCCATGAGTGCGCACAGCTGCGACCACAACTTTTAGCTCATGTATATCACCACCAAAAGGCCTCATTTTCATTGATAACCCATCATGAGCTGTAGTGGGACTGCAGCTTAATGAGGCAGATGTGACATCAGATGTAACCCAATTGTACCCAACTACAAGTAAAAAATTAAACTTCAACTTGGAAAAAAAAAAAATTTCACAGCCCATTAGCTGGCACTTCACAGCCCACCAGTGGGCTGCAGCCCAGTGGTTGAGAAACACTGCTCTAGTGGACCAAAAGCAACCATAAGGAGAGTTGAGGTCACCTGAGTCATCCTTGTAGGTGTTTGTCACTGGAGGCTGGGTGTGAACAGTGTTGGCAACCTAGAGAGTCATTAGGGTTCATTGGCACCCTCTACCATCATGTGAGTCATCAAAGGTAGCTGTGTCTTGGTGTGGAGGTGTTCATTTTTCTGGTAAGTGTGCCAAGGACTGCATTGTAGGTGGCTGATAAGTGGTGTCTCAGACTGCCTCCTCTGTTCAGTGATTGTCGTTCCAGGTTGAAGATAACCTAACAAATCATGGTTAAGGTATTTCATAAAAAGGTGACAAAATAGGATCTGGTTAGAGTGTGGAATTTCAAGCTCTGCCAAAACCTTTTCAAATTGCTTTAAAGGATGAAGCTGCTTGAGGCACCCAAAAAAAAACCCACCTTTGTAACTTGTCAAATGAAGTTAATGTAAATTTCAGGTTAGTGGCTGTTGTCTTATGTTGACCCCCCCCGACCCCCCCAAAAAAGGAGTTGCTCCCCTTTCAAACCACCAGTCTTCTCTGGCTAAAATGCATACGTTGCAGTCTTGAAACAAGTGTCCTTTGTTAGAGAGATGAAGATAGACTGCAGAGTCCTGGCCTGAAGAACTGGCTCTCCTGTGTTGAGCCATGTGCCTGTGAAGCGGTTGTTTCATTTCCCCCAATGTACAGGTCTATGCATTCCTCACGCCATACACTACATTGTCCTGTTTGTCTGGGTATTCTGTCCTTAGGGTGGACCAGTTTCTACCTTAGGTGTTGTTGGGTTTGTAGAAGATCCTCCTGAGTTTCTCAGATAGTCCAGAAATGTAGAGAATGACAATTTTCTTGCATTTGTTGCCATTTTCTTCCCTGTCCATTAGGTTTCTTTTCTGGTCTTGACAAAAGCCTAGTTGGGATACCCACTTCTGAAGTGCTTCCTTTGTGTTTTTGCTCCTTTGCTTTTCCCTCTACCATTGTAGGAATATTCTGAGCCCTGTGATGCAAGGTCGTAATGACTCCCAATTTGTGGTCCAATGGGTGGTGAGAGTCAGACAGTAGGTACTGTCTGTTTGTGGGTTTCTGGTAGACCTTGATGCTAAGGCTTCTGTCTTAACAACTCTAGGCTGCCAACACTGTTCACATCTGGCCCCCAGTGACCTACACCTACAGGAGGACTCAATGACCCAGGTGACCAACAACTCTCCTTAGGGTTGCTTTTGGTCTATTAGAGGATAAATACCTGGAACTCCCCTCCCCACTAGTCAGATAGAACCTGCCTTTTGGATGAGGGGTGAAACATCAAGAATTTCAAGCAAGTCCAGTTGCTTTTTTTTTTTTTTTAAGCACCTACAGTTTACTATGATCTGGATGACCGAACCTTCACAGACAAATGGGACCATTTTCAGAAGGTTAACCAGTTTAGCTCATGCTCAGATTTGGCATGGGTTTTACACCAAATGCCCTTCCTGACAACCCTCCCCAGTCTATCCAGGCTTGGGACCAATGACAAGTATGCACTGTCTTGTAACCCAAGTGGCTGGGTATTTTACTGAATCTGCATGTCTGAACTGTGGGGGGGAAACCCACACAGACACTGAACATGCAACGCCACACAAAGGCCCCCAGGCTCAAACCCAGAATCTTCTTGCCGTCCCACCCATGAGATTTAAGAGGGGAAAAAAAAAAAAAAAAGTTACCAGGAAAGTGTGTCACTGGGGAGAAGAAGCAATTTAGTGATTCATCTAGTGGTCTTTTCGTATGAAACTTGGGGATCATCCACAGAACATTGTTAAGATTGCACATGAAGTTGTGCGATAGACTGTTGGTAAGACATTTGCCCTACTTGGCCATGTTAATGAACATTGGCTCAGAGTACCAGTCAAGTTTGGAGACACCAATTCAAAAGGCTTCTTTATTTTTATTAAAGGTCACTTCATGTCTTAAAAGTAATGGATGTAGTTTCTTTCCTTAGTTGAGTAGTTCTGGACACATGGATTACTACAGTTGTGGAATAGGACCATCATTTACTATTTGACCTCACATTAAGACACAAAATAATCCACTAACTTGAGGCACACCTGTTAATATTCCAGGTGACTACTTCACAAAGCTGGTTAAGATAATGCCAAGTGTTCAAAGCATCAAGGTAAATGGTGGAAATTTTGAAGAATCTAAAAACAAACTGCTTCCTATTTTAACACTTGTATGGAATTGTGGAAAACATGTTCCAGATGTTATTTCATAGTTTTGATGTCTGCAGTATTGTTCTCCAATGAAGGAAAACAAAATACAGAAAAACCTACAAGTAAGGGTGCCCAAACTTTCAGCAGTTTGACGAGATGTCAAAAATCAGCCTAAAAGAAATAAGGTCAGATCTGCCCTGCTGAGTGAAAGATAAAATGAACACTATTGGAATCAATCATTTACCTGCAATTTGAACAAATCCAAGAGACTCTCTAAAGAAATTTGGATTTTCTAGTGACTTTAGATTAAATGACCTGAAAATTCATGAACTGGGGCAATATTTCAGTTTCCTGCCAAGTCTTTCAGATGAGTTTGGGGTAAAAAGCAGACAACTCTTGTTTTTACACTTTTGTTTGTCTGAATTCCCTGATGGAACTGGCCATGTCATACACTGGTGCATCTCAATTTGAATATCATGAAAAAGGTCAATATTTTCCATCAGTTATTTAAGAAAGTGAAAATTTATTCAACTCATTACACAAACTAAAAGGTTAACTTTATTTTAACTGAATTATGGCCTATAGTGCAAAAAATAAAACTCAAATTAGAATTTCATTTCAAGTTTGAGTAAAACCGTATAAATACTGCATCTCAGTCTAGTTCAGTACATGCAACCACAATCATGAAGACTGCTGACTTGACTTACCCAGATGATCGACACCCTCTACAAGGAGAATAAGCCACTGAGGGTAATTGCTGAAAAGGCACACAAACATAACTGCAGCCTTAAGAGGATTGTCCAGAAGAGTCAGTTCAAGAACTTGGGAGAGCCTCAACAGGCTCTGAGGTTGGTGTCAGTGTATCAAGAGCCACCCCACACAGACACCTTCAGGAAAGGGGCTACAACTGTCACATTCCTAATATCAAGCCACTCCTGAACCAGAGACATCAGAAGCATTTTACCTGGGCTAAGGAGAGAAAGAACTGGACTGTTGCTCAGGTGGTCCAAAGTTCTTTTTCAGATGAAAGTAAATTTTGCATTTTCATTTGGAAATCAAGTTCTTCGAGTCTGGAGAGGCACAGAATCCAAGGCGTTTGAAGGTGTGACATTTCCACAGTCTGATGACTTGGGGTGCCATGTCATCTGCTAGTGTTGGTCCACTGTGTGTGATCAAGTCCAAAAAGTCAAGGAAGCCATGGAAATGCCACACCTTCAAACCAGGAAATTTTAGAGCACTTCGTGCTTCCAGCTGCTAACAAGTTTTATGGTGATGCGGATTTCCTTTTCCAGCAGAACTTGGCACCTGCCCACAGTGCCAAAACTGCTACCAAATGGTTTACTGACCGTGATATTACTGTGCTTGATTAGCTAGCCAACTCACCTGACCCAAACCCCATAGAGAATCTATGGGGTATTGTCAAGATGAGGAGAAACACCCAATCCAAAAATACAGACAAGCTGAAGGTCGCCATCAAAGCAAGCTGGGCTTCAACACCTCAGTACTGCCATAGGCTGATCACCTCCATGCCACACCACACTGATGCAGTAATCCATGGTAAAGGAGCCCCAACTGAGTACCGAGTGTATAAATGATACTCTTCAGAAGTTGGACATTTCTGTATTGTAAATCCTTTGATTTTAGGAAATATTCTAATAATTTGAAAACACTGGACTTCTGACTTTCATGAGCTATAGGCCATAATCAAAATTAAAACAAAGGCCTGAAATCTCACTTTACATGTAATGAATTTAGAATATGAAAGTTCCTGAATTAAATTATGAAAAAAATGAACCTTCACGATATTCTAATTGAGATGCACTAGTAGAGTAGAAGTATATGAAAAATGAAGCTTTATTAAAAATCAAGAGGTTTTTGATCACCTTTGATCACCCAGTCTTTCATTTGAAACTCACACTGATATTACTCATAGCTTTCTTTCATCTCAAATATTTCTAAGGTAAGAAATTTAATGTCACTACATGACACAGAAAAACTAGTTCATGCTTTTGTTCCCTCCAGGTTGGATTACTGTAATGCCTTACTGTCTGGATGTTCCAATAAGTGCATAAACAAGCTCGTGTTAGTTCAAAATGCAGCAGCAAGAGTCCTTACTAGAACTAGAAAATATGACTACATCACACCTGTCTTATCCACACTGCATTGGCTCCCAATCAAATTTCGTATTGATTATAAAATACTACTATTGACCTTCAAAGCACTGAATGATCTCGCACCACAGTACCTGAGTGAACTTCTCCTCCTTTATGACCCACCACGCCTACTTCAATCAAAAGGTGCAGGCTATCTGCTGGTACCTCGTATAGGTGAAGGCTACATCAGGGATCAGAGCCTTTTCTTACAAAGCCCCACAGTTATGGAACAGCCTTCCAAGTAGTGTTTGGGAATCAGTCTCCGCATTTAAGTGCAGGCTGAACAAAAGTCAAGCCTTTTGTTAATGGTGTTTATGAGGTAAAGGAGTAGATCTGGAGGATCCTCAGACAGTGTTTTAGTCAACTGGGATGCATGATGCTGTCAGTCCCCACTCACTTGCTCACGAGTTTGTTGACTGTAGTGGCTGCTGCTTTATGTCCTGGGGCTCCTTCATGCCTGTTGCACCTTCTGGCTCTCCCTTTTTAGTTATGCTGTCATGGTTAGTTTTGCTGGAGTCCCTGCTTGTACTCAGCACAAAATGTATACTGTACCTACTTATTCAGGTGACATTGGGCATACCCAACAACCTGTGTTCTCTCTCTTCTCCCCCCAATCTGTCCCTCTGAGTTACATGTCAATCCTGGGATTGAGATGCTGACCTCTTCTGCCCCTTGGACCTGCCTGATCCATCCTGGTGCCCTGTATCTGGTTGGAGTCTCATCACATCATTCCTGTGGAGGACAGCCCCATATGGACAGTTGAGAGTGACACTTGGAAGACGCTCTGGACTCTTACAGTAATGCTTTTATGGCTGAGGACTACAGTTGGCTTGCTAACTTTGGGACTGGTTGTCACGAACAGTTTTGCACTCAAGTTTCCATTAATAAAGTTATAATGAAACGGACTTCATGTTAAAACTGTTAGTGTCATGTCTGTTGTCCAGGTGAGGATGGGTTCCCTTTTGAGTCTGGTTCCTCTCAAGGTTTCTTCCACGTGTTGTCTGGGGGAGTTTTTCCTTGCCACCATCGCCACAGGCTTACTCATTGGGGGATAGATTAGAGATAAAATTGGCTCATTCAGATTCTGTAAAGCTGCTTTGGGACAATGTCTATTGTTAAAAGTGCTATACAAACTTGAAACTTGTGGCAAAAAATGGACAACTCCACATTTTGTATCCACCTTTTTTTTTTTAAAGCATTGTGTCCCCACACTGCTCTGACATTTCTCATTTGAGAGTCTTTTTACATCTGATCTGCAATAGTCACCTGTTCATTGATAAAGGTTTCCATGTTTCAATGCATTACTTGAAATAAATGCCAAATTAAAGGTGTGAACCGAGAAACAAAATCCTATGCACATTAAGCCCAACTGTAACTCAAGAATGATGACCTGTTCTTGTGGTCAGGCTCCTGCAGGATGTGTCAGAGATCCTTGTGTTTATATGATCTACAGAGCTCTGTGAACTTGCCTTGCGAGATCTTCGTATCGAACTCCAGCAGTGTTAAGAGCTCATCAGGGAGCAGTTCTCGGAGCCAGGTGTTGTCCTCCAGGTAGATCCAGTCACAAAGCATCATCTTCCTGCTCAGGAAACCCTGCACGTGCTGCAGGTACACGCCGTTACCAGACACCAAATACAGCCTAAACAGCGAACACATTCTCAGATTATATCTTCACTTTCATGCATTAGAAATTCTGCCAAAATAAAATGCACAAGATGCAAATGCCTTGCTTTAGGTCTTCAACGAATTACTTGTATTGCTGATTTTATTCCCCAAGAACTTCTTAGGGTTAATATAATGAGTCATTTGTGATTAAACACACCTGAATGGAAAAGTCAGGATGTTTGTGATCACCTTAGTGATTTTCCTATAATGCTGGTTTCCTCCATGCTAGTTTAGCCTAAAGTCTATTTTGTTGAAGTAATCAATGAAGTTTCATAATAAACAAAATAGACTTGTCAAACTATGAATTTCCTGGTTACACAGTTGTACTTTGATTATATAGGACACTGTTATAGGAGTGAGTTATTGATCACGCTATCTGTCATCACCCAGATGAGGATGGATTCCCTTTCGAGTCTGATTCCTCTCAAGGTTTCTTCATGACTTCTTGGAGTTTTTCCCTTGCCACAGGCTTGCCTTTATCCCATCAGGGATAAAGTTATTATGGATAAAGTTAGCTCATATCTTTAAGGGCCTGGTCCCACAACACCAATAACTATACCTCTGCTTGAATTTAGTTCTAGTATGGAGCAGTCACACCACTGCTGGTCCTGCCACTCAAAAATAAACACATGCAACTTAGGAATAGTCATGGAAGTTTTTTCCAAGTAGTAGCACATAATTCCAGGTCATACTGTACAGCTTGGGCTTCAAAACAACCCATGCACACACTCCAGTGGTTGATATACAGATAGGTCACGGAAATATAATAAAGGATACAAAATATGGAATATTACAGATTTTAATTTACGGATTGTCAGACATTTCAGTAGATTATAAATTGGTTACTGATTTCATACAGATGACGCATCACGGATTAAAAAAATTAAATCTAAAACAACTAAATGCTGACGTTCATAAAATCTTGCCTGCATTTATATGGTTATTAGTTTACTATTGATATTTCACGGAAATCAAAGATCCGTGCTTTGTATTATATTCGTTTACCGTAAACCCGTATTCCATGACTAATGCAACAAGGATGTTTGGGGAAAAATGGTTTGGGGTTTTTTTTGCATTTAACTGTATACAGTAAAGCGTTACATTTCTGTACATCCCATCACTTGCCTCTCCATTTAAAAAGCTGAACAGATGGAAAAGCTGCTTCATATTAATTTGCCTGCATGATAAACTTTCCACTTAATATTTCGTATTAGCTGACTGTAGTCAGTTCACTTTGATGGAAATGGCTTCGCCTGGCTTTAGAGCGGAGTTTTATTCTCCTCGCACTTCAAAAAGACAGCGTCGAACCGCTGTAGATCTCACCCTGTGACTGACTGCAGGCTGTGTGTTTGAAGCTGCCAGCCGCAGCACAGTTCTCGCACGGAGAGCTCGACAAGCTTCAAAGCCCTGCCTGAAAGGGGAAAAAGGGTACTGGGGCAGAAAAACACCGAGCTTGACAAACTTTAAAGGGAAGCAACACCGTCATCCAAAATCATAGTTCCTTCTAATAGCCAACAACCTAATTTAAAAGAATTGTTCTCTTCTTGGATTTTTTCCCCCTTTTTAAATCCTCACCCTTTTGCAGTGTTTGATTTGATGTACATTTTATTCTTCTGTCCCATTTTTCTGCTCCTTCTCCCCCTCCCCCCAAAAAAAAAAAAATCTTCCTAGGAGTAGCTTTGTCCATAAAAACAATTTTAGAAGTGTATAAGGATGGCAGCAGGCTTATTAAAAAAAAAACCTCTACAAAACAAATCAGAATCAGTCACTGAGGGAAAGTCTCAATAATAAAACCTAAAGCTAATTTCCAAGATGTTCCTTTTTCAACAGCGCTCATATTTATAGCCCATTAAACCCCTCCAGCATCCCCCACACACATACTTGTAACAGGGAAGCATCTCTATCATCTTCCAGTTGACGTAGTTCATGGCCGTCTCCTCCAGAGCGCATACTCTGCTCATCTGCACTTTGGCCACCTGCCAGAACCTCTCGTGCTCCACCAGCCTCTCCTGCATCTCTCTCTTCAGCAGCAGGTACACGCCATCCAAAGTGTCCTCATAAACCTGCCACCATATCACACTACACTAATGAGTGTGGCCACACTGGCAAAAAAAAAAAATACCCTTGAAAAATTAGGATTCGTTAAAGAGTTGAAGGCTGTGGAATTCTAAATAGGTCCTTCTTCAGCCAGCTCTATAAGAGGAACTCATCTGGGGTTCCACATACAACCTTGAACCATTAAAAATTTAGAACTTTCTCAAAACGCAAATGGTACCTCAGGTCATTAGTTATAATTATCTCTTACATAGCTTTGCATTAACATTTGAAAGCGCACAGTTATGGGGGGGGGGGGAAGGAATTTGATTCCCCTCCTCCCAAATTTATCAGGGCTCGAAATTCATATTTTTTTCCCCACCAGCCAGCCGGACGAGTTCCCTTCCAAAGTAACTCGCCAAACAGAAAATCAACGCCAAAATTTGTTCATGTATGAATTTTACTTGTGTCAAAAACAACAAGAGTAGTTACCATTGTTCATGACTAATGTGCATTTATTTCAAGACCCGAGTATTTTGATACTGTTGTTAAATAC
>JAPEKL010000022.1:5698290-5709462 GCA_028877455.1 Bagre pinnimaculatus | reverse complement strand
GTGATCAGCTGTTTGTTTAGCGACAGAATGATGGAACTGTCAGTGCACGCTCAAAGGTAAACCTGTGGATGCCAGCTGCTGTAAAACCCAAAAGAAGAAGAAGAAGGTAAACCTACACGTGCGCACACGGACTTCCTCTGTCTGCTTGACTGCACAAAGTGAGTGGTTTCATGCACATTATTTGCTCAGGAATCCCGTCAAATTAAATAACTTCCCAGCCACAGAATGGCCTGATATTTTGTCAGATATTACAGAAATAAACATGTATCACAATGGCCACATTTCAGAGAGAACTAAATTTCACCGATTTTATGAAATCGAAAGGCCGTCTAGCTTTAACTATAGCACCATGAAAGGTTCTAGTGGACCTTGAACCTGTATTAGTAATGCCTGAAAATGAAATTTCCGATAAAAAATTTCCAGCTGTCGAAAATTCAGGTTATTCAAGTCATGAAATTCAAGGAAAACATCCAAGGTACTCAGAAAGAGCAATCGAACCGAGAGCTAATCAAACTCAAGTCTATTTGTTTAACCAAAAATATTTTAACATGAATTAAAATAGTTAAAGGTCTAAATTTCAAATTGTTGAAATTATGTTGAATATATAACCAATCTATTTAGATATCTTAAGATTCGCTTTGAAAACTTTCAACGCATTAGACATGTTTTATTTTCAATCATTGCACTTTCAGGCTCAGGTTCTCCTGACTGAATTTTACTCCATAATTTTTGTTTTTTCCATTTACAGAAGTTTCCAAAGTCAGAGTTAGAACCATTAATCATCCAAAGAACTCTTGAGAACTTTTTTTTTCGTTATCCCATAATAGCCAAAATTGGAGAACAACTCTGAATAGTATCTGAGATGGAGTAATGAACACAATGCCATGTTGGGGTTTAAATGGTGTTGGGGGTTAATTTTGAATTCCTTCTTGTGGTTTTTCTTTGCTAGATATGAAAGAGGACTCTCAGTTCTTCAGGGCTGGTTGGACAGTTCAGAGAACCTCTGTAAATCTGATACTCCATACCTGATCACAGAAAAAACCAAACTCCATAGCCAGCTACAAACACTACAGGTAATTCACAAAAGAACAATCTGGTGGGATGTAGTACAAGAGTATTTCTACATGTTTTTCTTTGATATTAACAGCCTACATGGTTTGAATTTGGTGTGTTGCTCCTGGACCTGAGTTCCTGACCTAGAAGAACCTTTGGCTGAACAGTATTCCTGTTGGTTTTCGTTATTAATACTTTTGTGTTGGGCGTAATTGTTATCTGGTAGGACCTGCAGAGTGAGGTTCCCTCTCAGGAGTCTTTGCTGGAGAAGTTGGAGACCCAGGCCGAGTTTCTGTACCCCACAGCGTCAGAGGAACGAGTGGGAGAACTGACAGAGCTTCACTGCAACCTGGAGGAGAGGTGGTGTTCTCTCAGTGTGAGCATCCCTCTCAGGTAAACCTGCAAACATAGCTGAGATTTAATGTCATGCTCTACTGAGAAAAAGCCTTATATCAAGCATCCTAAAGGGTCCTTCTGCTGGTCTCCAAGTAGAACCCATTTAGAAATCATGAACTGTTAACCATCCACAGAACCCTTGACAAACTCTTTTTGTTAAGAGTGTATGCTACCTTACAGCAGAGGGTTTCTCTTTTAGCCAGGGCTCCAAGTGGAATCCCTGTGGAAAACTAGACATGTTAACCATCTGAGGAACCCTTGAGGAACCCATTTTGTTAAGAGTGTATGCTACCTTACAGCAGAAGGTTTCTCTTTTAGCCAGGGCTCCAAGTAGAATCCCTGTAGAAAACTAGACATGTTAACCATCTGAAGAACCCATTTTGCTAAGACTATAAGGTACTGACCTTACAGAAGATGGTTTCAATCACAGAAAATTCCAAGTAAAACCCCTTTGGAATGCATGAACTGTCAAAGAGTCCTTGAGGAACCATTTTTGCTAAGAGTATTTTTAAGGTTATCATTTCTTCTAAGTGTGCTGTTTTACTGTTGCTTTTAATTCTCTTGTAAGACTATCAGAGTTCAATCTTGTGCATGTAACGCTGACTGTATTTGAGAACACTTAGAAAGAATGTTCCATCCAGCAGCTTAAAGATGATACAGTCAAGTCACCTTTATTTATCCTTGGTATTCTCTTTCCTCAAAGGTTCTTTAGATGGTCACCAGTTTTAGCTTTCTAATGAGGTTCTACTTGGAACAATTTCTTAAGCGGAAACTATAGGTTCTTTTAGAGTTCCCTCAGAGGAACAAGCCAAGGAACCCTTTAGGGTATTGAATGAAGCATTTTTACTAAGACTGCAGAGATTTCAAGCTATTTGGATGACTGACAATCCTTCATCATCCTTCCTTGCCTGAAGACATTTCTTAGTGTGATAAGATCTACACTCTTAGAAAGATATTCTTCAAGGGTTATTTGGATGGTTTAATGGTTTTCAACATTCTGATCAAGAATTAATGAAGCTCCTCAGATGAGTGGTGATGTATCTTCGAGATTGTATGATTGCTCTAGTTACCTTAATATACTATAAGCATGTAGATGTCTGGATGACCTTCAGAGGTAAAATCTAGAACCCTAAAGGGTTATTTGTTATTTCCTCTGTAGTGGGTACTTTTAAAGGTTCTGTGTAAAATCCCCAACAGGAACCTGAAATGTTCAGAAAACAGTTCCAAATAGAACCTGTGTGGAAAGTTGTATCTCTGAAGAACCCTTGAGAAACTCTGTTTCTTGTCAGAAATGTAGGTTAATAGACGTATCCTAAGTGTGTCATTTATTCATTTCCATGGTTTTCAGGATTCAAGAACTTCAGGCCCATCTTATTCGGCTTGAGCAGTTTAACCAGGTTCTTGTGACCCTCACTCAATGGAGTGAAAATGTGCTCAGGCAGCTGAGAACCAGATCCAGAGTCACCATCACTGACTTGACATCTGCTAGTACCCAAATCAAGGTAAAGACCAACTCCTAATTGTACATATATTCACCAATAATGTATACATGTACTACGTGTTCTTTTTGTTTTGTTTTCATTTAAAGGATGATGAAGCTCTTCTTCAAACCCAAAGCAAAACAATGGAGGACCTGAAGAAGCACCTGGAAGGACTAAGACCTTCCTTGGCACCACTGGATCTCCACCAATTACAGGCCAAGCAGGAAGACTGTCTCCAGCCCTTCTCAGAGGCTAAGTGTCTGCTGCAGAACCGTTCTGAGGCTCTGGTTAAACTTGAGTCCTTCTTAGTGACCTATAAGTCCACCGCGAATTCACTCCAGAACCTGCAGAGAGCTGTAGGACAGGCAAACTGGGACCAAACCAAGGATAGGAACCTGAACCAGGAACTAGAGCAGTTGTCCCAGGAATTATCTTCTATGGAGGTGCAGGCTATAAGTCTGGACAGTAGTCTAAACAAGGCATATCTACACCTGCACGGAACCGATGAGGACAGGACATCCTGCCGGGGGCTGGTGGAGGATCTGGGATCAGGTCTGCAGCAGATTCAGAGGAGCATGGGGACAAGGCAGAGCGAGGCCGAGGCACTACGAGCCATGTGGAGCTCCTTTACAAGAAGAAAGGAGCTGCTTTTGAGGAGTTTGATGGAGCTGGAGGATAGAGCCAGAAAACCATGGCTTCCAGAACCAATCCCACAGAACTTCCAACAAAGGTACTCATATCGTATTTACATATTTATCCCAACAGTGAAGCATGGTGGCAGTAGCATCATGTTAAGAGTTACGCTTAGCCTCTTTGCTGCTTCTCTGACGAATGTTGTCTTTACCTTCTCACTGACTTTTGGTGGATGATGTCCTCTTGGCAGGGTCACAATGTGTATGCGCATAATTTAAGACATAATTCAAATTTAATTACAAAATGGCTGCCAAAATTACAATGGAAATGCATGTCTAAACTGGTAAAATGGTTATCGCAATCCTTAAGCTTACGATTGCGCTTGCTTATCCTCACGCTACAACCCGACAAATCCCGTTTTCACTGTCATCAAGGTAGACCTGTCAATCAAACACTGTGGGTGGAATATAAAGTCCGGATTACTGTATGCTGCTATAACTTGTCATGTTTCTGAGAAACTGGAAAGAGTTAAAACTCCTCTGTCCTTATGACTTTCCTGAGGTGGAAAAGTTACTTCTTTACCCCAGTTACAATGTGCTGACACCAGAGACTCCTCCTATAAATGTTTAAATCCCTTTTTGAACTGGCTGTTAGTATAGAAACCTTGCAGCTGTGCTACTGTCAGAGACGTGATGTTGTAGAATATTAATCAACACCTTCTGACCAGAATCCAGAATTCGGCTTTAATGTTTGATGCTCTTCTTCCTTGCTGTCGATGCGTATCAGGTTGTGGATGCTGAACCAGTTGGAGGAGGAGCTTGATGCTATGCAACACAGTCAGCTGTGGTTAGGGGAGAAAGCTGAGCAGTTGGCTCACAGAGACCCTGAGATGGCCGAGGAGGCCCGGCGGGATGTGACCCTTGTCCAGACCAGCTGGGAGAAAATCAAAGACGTCATCTCTGAGGAGTAAGTGTACGATCTAACAGTTACAGATGACATCCAGACTGAAAAGCTGAGCAACACTGCCTGTGTGTCTGTGCAGGCAGAAGCAGTGCAGAGTGCTGGGGGAGATGTGTAAAGATTACCAGACCCTGAAATACAAACTCGGCTCAGTTGTAGAAAGAGCTCGTGCTGTCACTGTTACCCAGTCTGTCCAGCACAACCTTGAGGACATCTGGAGAGCCCTGACCCGGGTCAGTGTCATGCATCAGGCTGATTTGGTATTACACAGTAGTTGGCAATCCTAGCGGTTCTGGAATTTGTTCTAGGGATGCATCGATACCATTTTATCAGATTGAATACGAGTATACCGGTATGGATACTGATACCAACCCTCCAATCAGAGACGTCACAGAATAATTTGTTTCGCTCTGTTTGCATTTCTCCAGTTAAAACAGTGCCGTGTTTATGTGCCTAAGGTGATGATACACGGGGCAACTTTTGGGGCACTGTTGCCGGCAACCAGGTGAGACACAGGGCAACGGACAATTGGCAACAACCAACCAATCAGATAAGAGCAAATCGATTGCCAGGGAGACAGACACCGCAAAGATTTAAAAAACACTTTTTAAATCTCTTTAAAAATGCTACTAGCCTCAATCGCATATGCTACAACTAATAACTGACACACACATCACAAAAACATCATCGTTTAATTCTCATCTCAGCAAAAAAAGAAAAACGGGCATGGAGCAGGAGATGCTGCGGAGGAGGAAAAGGGCGTGAAATTTGTACTGTTTCGCTTACAGGTTCCACAAGTAGTCGTGCTCTGGATGTCAATTAGATCAGACGATAAGTTAGACAATCTCTAACAAAAAACATGAGCTGCCTATCACTTTTAACTTGACACAAGAGAGCTAACGTTATCTCGACATAGCTAGCAATAACTTTCAGCGAACTGTGTTAGCAAAACCTACCGCTAGTTAGCTAAATCCCATTCAATCTCTATGGAACGGTGGTTAGCTAACAGTTTACACGACCACGAGTTGGCCTAGTGGTTAGTGTGTCCGCCTCTCAATCGGGAGGTCGCGAGTTCTACTCACAGTCGGGTCATACCAAAGACCATTATAAAAATGGTGCCGTCTGGCAAGGCATGCTGCAATACAGATGCAAGCGGGGAGTCAAACTCTCGCGCTTACCAGAGGACACACTCCCCACTGTAACCCTAGCTGTACAGGTGAGAGGCCGAGGGCTATGGAAACGGAGATCGGCACCGCTCAAATGCGCCTGATTGGCATGGGAAGGGCTTTAGAGTTTACACCTTAGCTGAAAAAATAAAATCGATGTTTTAATTCCAAAATTAGATGTCTGTTGGTTTTCGAAGCATTTGATGAGGTCATATACACATAACAACTTTCTGGCATAAAAAGATACAATTGTCTCTCTTTTTCTTCGCTCCACTGCCGGCCATGTTCGTTGAAAATTTCAGAAACTCTCAGGTGGTCATGTGATTCGCTGCTAGCACTCTGATTGGATGACTCGGATAGAAATTACGTTGCCCAATCACAGTGGGAAAGTGTCAAAGCGCAATTGCCCGCCAACATTGCCCTAAAAGTTGCCCTGTGTATCATCACCTTTAGACTACTACGTTCATTCTTTATAATGTTAGCAAGTTAATTTTAAACAAAATGCATTATCTAGCTACATTAGTTACCTTGGCTGGAGACGGGCAGGTTTTTTGTTTCACCTCGGAAAAGCACTTCTGTACAGCTGTAAAATAAAAGTTATGATTTGACCAGGACCCTTCGTTTACAATGATGATTAGGGGCTAATTGTCAAAAAAGCAAAATACTGGCTAAGAGCTGTTTTTTCACTTACCTAGCGCTATCTATAGACATTTTCTCATTTCACTGCTCCTCGTGCTGCTCCTATGTTTAACCCCCTGGGGTCGAGAGCTTCACCGGCGAAGCTTGACAGGTTTAGAACGAGTAGGTCAGATGATTCAGGACCGCGATTCAATTCAATATTGAGAACTGCGACACTGATGATGAGCGGTTCCTTTTTTTTTTCTTTTTCTTTTTTACTTCGACTCAATCCAGCCAAAGATCAACTTGGGTAAGTGTAAATACTTCTTCTATTTCTGACGAGCAGATCGGTTGATACGCGTGTGCTGTAGTGCATATACAGGAAAAATGACTGAGCAATTTTTACAGAGTTAAAAGTATTTTACTCAAAAACAGTTAATTTTGTTCTACTTTGCGTTTAGAGAGTAAAATTTGGAGTTGGAGTGGGAGCAAAATTACAGAGTAATTGTGTAACAGACTAACAGAGTTGGTTGTGGCTCTGAACTGAGTAAAATGGTACAAGAGTTAATTTCAAGACCCACTGAATCGAGTCAAATACCAAAATAAAGTCAAATATCAGATAAATGAAGGTGTTGTAAAAAGCAGTTTTAGAACCGAAAAAACATGACCTTACCCATTGGGACTTGCCCTAATGGGAGTAAGAGATAGCAATGGGAGGTGTTTTCACTCTTTTCATTGAATGGAATGGAAATTTTTACCCTTCTCATTGAATACCCCTCCGACTGCCAACCCTTTATCCTAAAACAAAAGGACATAAATTTTTTGATGGCTAGTTAATTGTCCAAATCAATGGACCAGATGTAAGTTTTTGCGCTTGATCCATTCCTAAGACTGAACGGAATCACCTCAAGTGATCAAAACGGTTCGTCACAATGGGTAAGCTCATGTTTTTACACACATTCCAACACCATTCTAAAACTGCTTTTTACAACACCTTCATTTATCTGTTCTTTTTTAAAAAGTACAATCATGACATACAAACTACAGAGATATTATTGTAGCTGAACTTGTGCTGAATACAAAAAAGTCATATGACTTTGAAAATACTGCTTAGATTTGTTGAAATTGACAACAAAATCAAAGCATACCAAAATCATTAGAATGCCAGAAAATACCCTCAGACCCCAGAGGGTTAATTCTCTCTCTCTCTCTCTCTCTCTCTCTCTCTCTCTCCTTTTTGTTTCTTCTACTAATGTTTTTTATTCTCTTGTCTGGACTTATCTCTTTCCTTTGTTCTCTCTCTCTATCTCGCCTGTTCTTGCCTTGTCATTCTTTTTTTAACTCTTTATCCTCTTTCCCTTTCTCCCTCCCTTCATGCACACCTCTCTCTTCCTCTTCTGCACTCGCAGTATTTTTCCCTCTCCTCCCTGTACTTCTTTCTTTCTCACCCCCTCTCTCTTCATACTTCACACAGACAGATTGAGAGGGTGATTGTTGTCAACGGTGTGAGCGTAAAGCACAGGGAGGAGTGTTAAAGCTTGACTGTAATTTACACCCACACACTTAACAACACACACACACACACACACACACACACCCTGTCCCTACATTCCTGACAGACCCAGCTCCTTCAGCTCCCTCTGACTCTCTATGTCTTATTTTGGGTCACCAGATGTCATGGTGAATTTAAACAGTCCATGTGTGTGTACATTATATTCACTCACACACACACACACGGACAGGGTGGATTTTATACAGGCACAGTGGAGGCTTTCAGACAGCAGTAATCCGACAGTAACACATTATAACACATCAACGTTCATCACACTGGTTGCTCAGGACCACACTAATGCTTGGTAGTCTCTATTAAAAAAAAAACACTTACACTAGTACAAAGAGGTCAGGGTCTGAGAATACCATCAAGCTCACCCCCTGTTAGAAAGGCGTTAGTGCAATGAGTTTAAGCAGAGTAACAAAAACAATACAAGTCTCGGTTGGGTTTTTCCACTCCTTCTCTGGACTGAGTGCTTGATTAAGGATTTGGTGAAGAGGTGGGTCTTTAGTCTTCAAAAGAAGATAGTCAGTGACTCAGCTGTTCAGACATCCAGGGCAAGTTTATTCCACCACCAGTATGCTAGGAGACAGAAAAGCCCTTGAGCAGTGTCTTCCTTGGATCTTGAAGGATGGTGGGTCAAATGAAGGTGGAGGAGTGCTAGCAGGCTTTGAGAAGTGCCTTCATGTCTGGTTTTGCCTTCATAGGCAACTACAGTCGAGTGAATGCACCAACAGAAGGACACGTTCTGAGCCATTTTGGCTTGGATGGTATGCATGAGGGATGCAAGATTAAGTAGTCCAAACTTGACGTGACAAGGGTCTTAATGTAGAGAAAAGTCTAGGTCCTTCTCATGACTGTGTCAGGTTAGCAATATGAGATGAGAAGGAGAGTTGGTTGTCCAGACCTACACCAAGGCTGCTTGTTTTTTCATACAGTGTGATCCAAAACATTCATATGGGAGTTAATTACATGTATGTGTATGCAAGATAGTTGCTATACATATCCTGTGCTTGTTTGGAGTTTCGCTTGTGCACGTCCTAACCATTCAGGCCTAGTGGTGAGTGCGTCCACCTCTTGAGTTCTACTCGTAGTTGGGTTATACCAAAGACCATCATAAAAATGGTACCTCCGGCCATCTGGCGAGGCACCACAATACAGATGCAACTCTTGTGGTTACCAGAAGACCAGGTCCCCCACTGTAACCCTAGCTATGTAATAGTTGAGAAGCTGAGGGCCATAGAAACAGAGATTGGGGCCATCCAATGTGCCTTGTGGCATGGGAAGGACTTTGATTTGATTGTGCACATCCTAAGAACTGAACTCTACACCTCCATGTGGTACAATCTAAAATCCTTCCTGTGCCATGCCCTGGTCTTCCCAGGCAGTCTCCTGTCTCAGTACTAACCAGGGGTGGGTTTCCCAAAAGCCTCTTAATGCTAAGAGCATCTTAACTAGGAGAGAGAGCATTCATTGTGTTGCTTGCTGTACCATTTAACGATGATCTTTGTGCTACAATGCTTTTGGGAAACTCAGGCCAGAACGTTAAGGGTCATTGGGTGGTGCCAATCTCCATAGCCCCCAGCCTCTCCCCTATACAGCTAGTCCTCTGGTAACCGCGAGGGTTTGACTCCCCACACGCATCTGTATTGCAGCATGCCTTGCCAGACAGCAGTAGGTACCATTTTTATGATAGTCTTTGGTATGACCCAACTGTGAGTAGAACTCATGATCTCCTGATTGAAAGGCGGACATGCTAACCACTAGGCCAGCTCGCGGTATGTGGTACAATACAAATGTAAATATTGTAGTGGCGTCAGTGTGTAGCACCTTGTAACACTGTGTCTGGAACGGATTACCTAGCATTATGACTAAAACTGCATACTTGTGTACAATTCTAGACAGTTATTGAGTTCTAACACTCACTTGTTTGCCTTTTACTGTTTCAGTTTTAATTATACCAAAAAGCCTGTTAAAAAATTACCAAAGGTCAGTCTTGCATACGAGTTTTCTTGATCTTCTAGATTAGTAAATACTTTTAAAAGTAAGGTCTGAGTTTCCGATTTGAGATGCAGCTCATGACAACAATCACAATGATGGCATTAAGTTTTTAAAGAGAAATAGAGCTCTTCAGGGTAGGGGCAGCACAGTGGTGCAGTGATTAACGCTGTCACAACAAGAAGGTTCTGGGCTCGAGCCCAGTGGCCGATGGGGACCTTTCTGTGTGGAGTTTGCATGTTCTCCTTGTGTCTGCGTGGGTTTCCCCTACAGTCCAAAGACATTTTACTATCAGGCTAACCGGCTACTCTAAATTGTCCATAGGTGTGAACGTGTGCGTGAATGGTTGTTTTCCAAGCCCAGAAATGGGAGGGTTGCGGCAGGAAGGGCATCCGGCATAAACCTATACTACAATTAATATGACATGTGGATCAGTGGGGTCCACATGGACCCCAACCTGGCAATCGTGCTGGACAAGGAAGAAGAAGGAAGGAAGGAAGGAAGAAATCTTCAGGGTGTTTAACATCGCTGTGCGTGAAATGGCGAAACATTTTACAGTTCAGTTTGGAAACCTGACAAACAGGGATGTTCTGGCTGGTACATGCCATCTAGCGGATGACACTTGTAGTCCAAGAGATGCATATAAAAGTACGCAGGTGAGAGTGGAGAGTGTGAAAAAGGCTCATGTTGCCACTTCTTCTGCATGCACATGCGATCATGAGTCAAATATAAACCTACTCATTATCTTACGCTTATAACCAGAGCTGAGGATAGGGATGTTGGGGGTACTGTAACAAAATGGTTGCTGCGGTTATTAAGCTCATGCTCTCTTTTTCCATCACTCATGAATAAGTTTTTGAAATATATCTATCTCGAATCTAAAGATAATTTATACATACAGAAATGTATGAAAAGCTACAACATCCTCTGGAGTGGTCATGCCATTAAAATGTATGGTATTAGTATACAGTGAGCTTCAGAGTCATGGTCAGATGGAGGTGTTAGCTGGTGAGAGAGCCACTTTTGGTTGAATTTACATGTTCGCGTTTCAAATACGTTACCAGGTTAGTAGGTACGTAATAACAGCTGTAGTTTACTGGTCAGATATCAAGTTAAAGTACAACTCCGATTCCAAAAAAGTTGGGACAAAGTACAAATTGTCAATGAAAACGGAATGCAATAATTTACAAATCTCAAAAACTGATATTGTATTCACAATAGAACGTAGACAACATATTAAATGTCGAAAGTGAGACATTTTGAAATTTCATGCCAAATATTGGCTCATTTGAAATTTCATGACAGCAACACATCT
>JAPEKL010000022.1:5277569-5289726 GCA_028877455.1 Bagre pinnimaculatus | reverse complement strand
TGGAATTTTGAAACTTCCACATCATTGCATTCTGTTTTTATTTACAATTTGTACTTTCTCCCAACTTTTTTGGAATCGGGGTTGTATTTAATATTAATGATTTCTTCCCAGTTACATTTGATTTATTTGATGAGGATCTTTTTATTGAGTTTGCTGTGGTGTGTGTGTGTCCCTTTCTCCAGCGATTGCGTTCGTTTAAAGCCTGCGGACATCCAACCCGATATCTTCAGCTACCTCCTCAACTTGATGTACACTGGCAAACTGGCTCCACAGCTAATCGACCCCGCCCGTCTAGAGCAGGGCGTGAAGTTCCTGCATGCCTACCCTCTCATCCAGGAGGCGAGCCTAAACAGCCAGTCCGCCTTCTCTCATCCTGAGCCCAGCATCCGGCTTAACACGTCTCTCTACGGCATCCAGATATCCGGCCAACAGGGGGCGCAGTCCGGCCGGCTCTCCACCAGGAGGCAGTCGTCACCCGTCGACTTGGATAGCGCAGGCGTGCTCGATGGGAAAGGTTCTAGCGCAAACGCCTCCCTGTCGTCTGGATCCAGACTGCAGCCGGACATGGAGGTCGAGGCAGCAGCGGTGAGCGGCACCCAGTTCGGGAGAGAAGGCTCCGAGGCAGACATGTCGTCCGGGGAAAGCGGGTCAGCCTTGCCAAGCGGGAACCCCAACACCATCCTGCACGTGAAGCCCAGCATCATGAAGCGAAGCTCCTCGTTCCGGAAGCACTACACCTGCCACATTTGCGGCAGTCGCTTCAACCAGCGAGTGGCTCTGAGGGAACACCTTCTGTGGCACGCCCAGGCTATGGCGCCTCTAATGCTGGAGTCCGGAGGTGCGACGTCCCCCATACTTCCTGGAGGAGCTGCCACGCCCGACGTGGAGGAAGTTCTGACCGGCGTCGGAGCATCTGCAGCCACTCCCATCATGGTGGACGTTGACGTTGAGCAACCTCTATCTGGATCGAAAGTCTCTCCGCAGGGCGAGACGGCCATCTCGGTTCCTTCAGCAGCGGCGGCGACGTCATCGTGCGCAGCTCAGCCGCAAGCGGACACGCCTCCGCCGTCCGACATCGCCGACATCGACAATCTCGAAGGCACGGCCGATATTGAGCGAGAAGTGAAGAGACGGAAGTACGAGTGCCCTACATGCGGGCGCAAGTTCATCCAGAAGAGCCACTGGCGCGAACACATGTACATCCACACAGGAAAGCCGTACCGCTGCAGCGCCTGCGGGAAGAGCTTCTGCCGAGCCAATCAGGCGGCCCGACACGTCTGCATGAGCCAAGGGGCGGAGTCGGCGTACACCATGGTAGACCGGCAGAGCATGGAGCTGTGCGCGGCGGACGACTCCAGCCAGATGGAGGCCCTGTTCCTGGGCTCGTCAGGAAGGCCGTACAAGTGTAACGTGTGTGAAATGACCTTCATCAACCCAAACGAAGTCATCAAGCACATGTGCTTTAATCAGGGCGTGGTCTTGGACGGAAGCGGCTCAGGAACGGCCAGGAGCGGCGCGAACACTGACAAAGCGTCCAAAGATGAGGGTTCTGACGTGTCTAGTGGCGGCTCTTTAGTCGCGGCCATTAAAACAGAGGAGGTCTTGGTAGATTAGTTTTGTTTGTTTATGAGTATCATATTTTGTTTGTTGAAGAGCATTTTATTTTTTTCTGATGTATGGCGTGTAGAACAGGAAATGACTTGTGTGTGTTGTAGGAAACCGTTTCTCTCTTCTACTTAACTTTTGCTTTTCCGCACAAGCAGGGAATCGAGACGTGTTTTATTACAGCGTGAAGCTCGTTCAGTGGGTAATTCAGGTCATTCACATGTTGCACATTGTGGTTTAAGCCTTTCCTCTTTGTAACTGTCAACAGGAAGAGGAAGTAGTGAATTGCAATAACCCCACCTATGGTGAGAGCGTGCTCCTCACTGATTCTCAAATCCCTCTACGATCTTAACAACGGCACAGAGATGTTTTTTTTTTTTTTGACATTTAAAGCAATAGCCAGCAGCATGGAACCATCACTATAGTCCACTTATTATTATTATTATTATTATTATTATTATTATTATTATTATTTCTACCAGCCAAAGAGTGTTAGTTTAGCAGTTTTGTTTCTCTTCCTTGATAAACCGATTTTTTTTTTTTTTTTTTTTCCAGGACAGAAGCGACCAAATCGTACCTCAGCTTGTATGGATTTGTGTCAGAGGGACTCGTTTCAGTTACTCCATCGTAATGAAGTTATTCTAGTCGAAATCCAGTAGCTAGAGTCTCAGCGATGAGCGCACGTGACAAGCTCAAGCAGTTATTTGAGTTAAAGTTCAGCATATTTTAATTTTCTTTTCTTTTTTTTTCTTAATTATTATTATTATTAGTAGTAGTAGTAGTAGTAAAATCAATGATTTGTGCCAACACAATTCAACAATTTTTTAAAATGATTTTTTTTTTAAATTGATCTGGAACCATCAATGATGTGCCATCTTTATTATTTTCTTCTTTTTAAAAAAAATGTTATTTATCTGTTGATTATTCTGTGTTTAGCGTTGAAGACAAAGACAGTCAGGGTGAAGCTGACATGCATCATTATCTCGGTTTGAAGGGAGAGTTTCCTTTTCTACTCGTACTCTTTTACTGTTTTTTTTTTATGGAAAATTTTTTTTTAAAAGCCCTTATTTTTGATTTTTTTTTTCTTTCAAATTTTATACACAGTCCTATATTTACAAAGAAATATTTTATATTACAAATGTTGTATATTGCATAAAAGTGCATCGAGCGTAGAATATAATCAGTTTTTAGTGTAGCGCGAGTGTATGTAGACTTGTTTGCCTCTGCGTATCCGGTCTTATATTAATATTTTAATTAGATATATATTTTAATTTTTTATTTTCATTATCTGCTGTCGCTTATTATTTGCTCCTTCAGCTGTCAATGCACTGAAATTTAGGGACCTGACTACTTTTGATGAAATCTTCTCGGAAAGCATGACGATGCACTGGGGGGTCAATGTCAAATGTGCCGAAAAAGAAATGAGCAGCTCGACAAATAAGGAAGTTGTTATTCTGCTTATTATTATTATTATTATTATTATTATTATTTTTAATAGATTGCTTCCCGAACAAGAAAATGGGACTGTTTGTTTGTTTGTTTGTTGAAAAAAAAAAAGGATTACTTCCTCAACAGTGTATTTTTAATTTTTTTTCCCTTCTTTTTTTGGTGAGATTTCTGTATGAGGGCATTTATTTTGTGAACTGAGCTACTACTGATTGGTTAAAGACTGGGATTTTAGGACGCGGTCTTCTTTACTCCGAGCGTTCCTTTAATATCGACTCCTGATGGTCGGCGTGTACAGAAATTACAAATGATATTATGCCATGCTTTTTTTTTTTATTTTATACTGTTACATATCTCTCCTCATATGCAATTTGCTAATGCATTTTGTTCCGAGTTTATTTTCGAGGCAGTTCCAGGGAGGGGGAGGGGGGGGTGAAGGATCTCTCCCTCTCCCCCAAAATGCACAAACTCCAAAGCGAAGGCGAACCTACAGTATACTGTGATCTGCAGCTCCTCAGGAAATGAACAACTGCCTCAGAATAAATGTGATTTGTGATTGTCTAGAATGAATAATAATTTTTTTTTTTTGCGTTAAATTCCTTGTAAATGTTAATCGAAATAATTCGCAGTGGACAGAATGAATAAACAACAATAAACAGCTCCTCTACCAACAGCAGGCCCCGACCTCTTTCACTCACATGTCTTGGGCGTGGTGTGTGTGTGTGTGTGTGTGGATGCAGCGACAACTTGCGCGGCGCTGTGGAGGCAGGGATTTATACCCAATATCCACTAGGGGGCAGTGTAGCACTAAAACATTCCTAGCGATAACTATTTTCCTGCTGCTTCTACTTCTGATTTTTCACATCAACGACGAACGGCTACAGTGAAGGAGGCTACGGTTTATCACGATATTATTTATCTTGCGAAAACAGCTTCCACCAAAATCCCAGTCTAGATAGCGTCGCTCTCTAAAGCTAAAGTCTCACGTAGCCGGATTCACTTCACGGTAGATGATGATGATGCCAGGAGATGATTTTGAGCCCTCCGGGGGTCAACTGGCACACGTTTCAGACCCTTCCATCAGAATATGTGAGAGCCATGGAGTTACCTTGACAACCAAGAGGGTGTGGCTTCCATCCCCGGAAAGTTTCGTCGTGTTGAAAATTGGCGTGGGTCAAATCGATTACCGTAGCATTCCATCGAGCTCAAAATGTTCACGGAACAACTTTCTGCACAAAGTGAAAAGTTTGCCAAGGGGGCATGGCTTATTTAATCCGGTCGTGGCTATGCCATAGTGCAGCCGTGAAAAACGCACACACTGTGTTTTTTTTACCGCTGTCTTCTATCACTACCATGGCCTCATTTGTGTATTCACTCCGCCCAATTTTATGCAATGGATCACCTCCAAAATCTGCCGGAATGGCCATGGTAGCCCCAGCCACATACATTTCTCCTGGCTCTGTGTGACCTTCGCGTTAAATCGCCATCAAATCCTGCGATGAAATTGAAGAGCATGTTCATGTCACTTGGTATCGCGGCATGAAGCAATAGTTTCTGAAGACGTACACAACACAAGTGACGCTCTAAATCCCACAGCAGCCAGTTTGTGGATACGTTGAGTGTAATCCAGATTTTATCCCTTCATAATAGCATGGTTTGAGTTTTCTGATTGGGGGCGGAGCTAATTTCCAGCCCAGAAAAAATACAAACTGGAGCCTGAAATGAGGAATTTAGGAAGGAACTCCGAGCCGCTGCATGGCAGGAATACAAATCAGTCTTTTTTTAAAGTATCCTTCAACGTTCGTGATGATCACAGGTGTGTAAAGACGTTTAAAAATGACAAACTGCAGCTTTAAATATCACACATGACTGTTTGTTTCAGGCAGTTGTGAAAACTAACTGAGCTTCTTCAGAGGCTTGAAATCTGGTGAGAGATTGGGTGGGTTAATTTACCTCATCGTTTATTGCATCCTGTTATACACACTAATTAATTTATACGAAGGGTGTGTGGTCTCTGTTTTACGTGAAAACAAGATCAGAAACAAGGATTCACTGAAAAAAAAAAAAATCTTGAATATAGGAAACTTAAAAATTTCTCAAATAATTCACTGTTTTTTTTTTTTTGGTTAATCGTGATAAAACGGTTCGTCCTATTTCCAGAAGCTTCTACCTTTTTTGTTATTGTTCAGTGTGGTTCAATGTGCAGCTCCACAATATAAAGCAAATGCATGAACTCAATTAATTTATAATTAAAACTAAATAATTTGGAAATGAATTACGAAATACACTTTCAAAAAGTGTATTTTTAATTTAAAAAAGTTAAATTTTTCCTACTAATTTTGTAAATAAAAATAAAATAATAATTGCCATTGCACTTGTTTAAAAATGCTTTTAAAAAATTTAATTAAATGTCTAGGAAAAAAGTTAAATTAAATCTTGAGGGGGTTTTTTTTGTAAATTTTTATTCAAAAATATTTTCCCTTGCAACACCACTTCAAATGTTTATTTCTTTATATACCTACCTTTTTACTTTTAAAAAATTTAAAGATATCTTTTTTTAATAGTTTAATTAAATCCCTAGGTTTTTTAAATTATTATTCAAAAATATTTTCCCTTGCAAAAAATTAAAGGTGTCATTTTTTTAAAAGAAGTAAAAAGTTAATTATTCAAAAATATTTTCTCTTGCAACACCGCTTTATTTATTTATTTATTTATCTATCTATCTTTTTACTTAAAGGTATCTATAAAAAAAAGTCAAATTAAATATATTGGGGTTTTTTTCTAAATTGTTATTCAAAAATATTTTCCCTTGTAACACTGCTTTTATTTATTTATTTATTTATTTATCTATCTTTTTTACTTAAAAAAAATTAAAAGGTGTCATTTTTTAAAATGAGTAAAAAGTTAAATTCCTAGATTTTTAAAAAATTATTCAAAAATATTTTTCCTTGCAACACTGCTTTAAATATCTATCTGTCTTTTTACTTATTTACCTACTGTTTTACTTTTTTTAATTAAAGGTTTTTTAAGTTAAATTAAATTAAATCTCGTTTTTTTTTTTGTAAATTATTATTCAAAAATATTTTCCCTTGCAACACTGCTTTATCTATCTATCTTTCTATTTACCTTTTTACTTAAAAAAATTAACTGTGTCATTTAAAAAAAAAGTTACATTAAATTTTTAGGTTGTTTTTAAAAATTATTATTCAAAAATATTTTCCCTTGCAACACTGCTTTTATTTATTTATCTTTTTTCCTTAAAAAAATTAAAAGGTATCATTTTTTAAAAGAAGTAAAAAGTTAAATTACTAGATTTAAAAAAAAAATTATTCAAAAATATTTTCCTTGCAACACTGCTTTATCTATCTATCTTTCTATTTACCTTTTTACTTAAAAAAATTAACGGTATCATTTTTAAAAAAGTTAAATAAAATTTCTAGGTTGTTTTTAAAAAATTATTATTCAAAAATATTTTCCTTTGCAATACGGCTTTAAATGTCTGTCTTTTTACTTACCTACTTTTTTACTTTAAAAAAACATTTATTTTTTTTTCAAAAAGTAAAAGTTTTAATAAAAACTGTATTTTTTTTAAATCATTATTATTCAAAAATATTTTCCCTTGCAACACAGCTTTAAATATTTATTTATTTACTTATTTTCTGGAGATGAATAAAGAAAACACAAGCATGGTTTTACAATGCTAACTTTTATTTAAATGAAATACAGACATGGTTCTGTATCCATACTATTAACAGCTTGAATAAAAAAACAAAACGGAGATCATGCTACATGACATCATCTAATGCTCTCACTGGTTATTTAATATTACAATATGATTTAAGATACACAGGTATACAATTTGTACAAATGTTAAGGAGCTTCACAGTAATATTTTTTTAATTATAAAAAGCAGAGAACAGGACGCGACCTGGGGGTTTCATACAAGCCTTGACGATAGACAAACATTCTTTTATTATTATTGTTTTTTTCTTTATCTATTTAAACAAAATAAAGCATCTTTTGCAGAGATTCTCACATCGTCGAATTTGCCTCCAGTATGAAATGAGAACACACTGATCATCACTGAGACTAATTTTCTATTGCATTTTATAATCAGCAGGATCACGAAGGTGACGTTAATTACAGGAATTTAATGAAAGGATGATGCGATGCTTTGCATAAACATGCAAAGATGCTGCAAGTCTCAAGTTCTTCTTTGTTCAGATCTCATGCGTCTGAGCACTAAAAGAACGTGGTTTAAAAAAAATTGTGAATAAATTGTTATTAAAGGTGATCGATGAATGGAATGAGTCATATTGTTAGTCTGATAGTCAGAGATGAAAATTACAAATGCTTTTAGCACAATATGAACAATATTTGTTTGAAAAACAAATGAACTGTGAATGCAAATTACTGTAATTTTATAAAAACTGGCTGCCAGTAGATGGCGCCAGTGCACTTGGCGATACCTATAGCTAATAAGCAACTTAAAAAGGATAAATACTACATACGTGCCATTGAACAGTGCTGTCAAATCTCACTTATTATCAAAATCTAAATTATTCGTTCACATATTAAAGGTGAAAGCAGTGTTTTGGTTTGGGTTTTTTTCTGATAGCATGTGCTTCTCAAAAGCGGGAGAACTTTAAAAAAATTTCACCAGTTTCACAGTTAGGAAATAAAGCTTTTTTTTTTAAACATATATATGAAATGGAAATGATTATGTTGGCTCTCATGAACGCTCTCCGATGCTTAACTGCACACGTGTACCATGTTTCATTTAAAAAAAAAAAATCTGGGTGACATCATCCATTTAGGACAAGTTTGGATGACGGAATATTTTAGATATAAATACAATATACAAGATAAGATCCCACACACACACCACACACATGCAGACACACACATAAAATAAAGCACACGGACAAACGTTTCTGTCCATCCAACAGCAGCCTGGGATGACACAGCAATACCTCGGTGAGAATAAAATGTCAGGGGAAAAAAAAAAATACGTTCAGTGTGAGATGAGTAACAGATGAACCCATCTGAGTCATGGTGTGATGCTGTGGATAGAAATTTCTCAAAGTGGGCTGGAGCACAGATAGAGGGATAAATGGATGGATGGATGGATGAGTCTCTGGCTTTTTCTTCTGCTCCTGTATCTTCTACAGGAGCTTCCCGTACAACCACCTGATAGTACAGCCTGTAAGACAGCACACACACACACACGACATAGATTAATGCTGGAGCTGACAGACTTGAACCCATTTCAATACAAAATGTCTTTCCTTTGTATTTCATGCTCCTTAAAGCTTGTTTTTCCTTTATTTCGTTGAACAAAATTTCCTCAAAACTTCATTACCTCCACCATCTTTGTTAGAGGAGGTTATGGCTTTGTCTCCCGTTTGTTTGTTCCCAACGTAACTCAAAAAGTAGTGAACGGATTTGGATGAACTTTGGAAGAAAGGTGAACCATGGACCAAGGAACAACTGATTAAATTTTGATGCAAATCCGAATATGTATGTAGATCCAGGGTTTATTTATTTATTTTTGTCTGTTCCCAACGTAACTCAAAAAGTAATGAACGGATTCAGATGAAATTTGGTGTCTAGCTTTAGTATTATCCTACGTTCCAGTGATCTGATTTTGATAACGTTTCTTGGTGGAAGTATACACTCTACTCTACCGAGTGCCTTTTTAGTTACTATATACACTCACTGGCCACTTTTATAGGAACTTGTTTTTGAGTCTAAGATTCCTGTTCTTGGCTGCAGGAGTGAAGAAGAAGAAGAAACCTTTATTTGTCACATGCACACTCAAGCACAGTGAAATTCATCCTCTAGATTTAATTCATCTGAAGCAGTGAATACATGCACACACACCCAGAGCAGTAGGCAGCCACACTACAGCACCCGGGGAGCAGTTAGGGGTTCGGTACCTTGCTCAAGGGCACTTCAGCCCAAGGCCGCCTCATGTTAACCTAACTGCATGTCTTTGGACTGTGGGGGAAACCGGAGCACCCAGAGGAAACCCATGCAGACACTGGGAGAACATGCAAACTCCGCAAAGAAAGGCCCCCGTCGGCCGCTGGGCTCGAACCCAGAACCTTCTTGCTGTGAGGCGACAGTGCTAACCACGACACCACCGTGCCGCCCAAGTGGAACCCAATGTGGTCTTCTGCTGTTGCGTTTCTGCTGAGATGCTTTTCTGCTCACCACGGTTGTAAAGAGTGATTATATGAGTTACTATATCGTTCTTGGCAAAAGAAAGCTTGAACCAGTCTAGCCATTTTCCTCTGACCCCAGGAGATCAGCAGTTTCTGAAACACTCAAACCAGTCCATCTGGCTCAAACCAACACCCATGCCACAGTCAAAGAAAGAAAGTCACACTTCACTGTGAGATCACAATTTTTCCCATTCTGATGTTTGAACATTGTGAACACTAACTGAAGCTCTTGATTTGTATCTGCATGATTTCATGCGTTGCGCCGCTGTCAAGGGATCGGCTGATTAGAGACCAGCATCAAACAGCAGGCGTATGCAAGGGTGACTTTTTGTTACTTCTAATTTCTATTGTTCTCTCTGTGCTTTCAAAATGATTTATAATGTATTCACTTCAACCCCTTTTCACAATCGTATTGCTCTTCACCATCTGTGCCGATGGTCTGAAAGTTACAGCTTTACTTCTGACTGTTACAAAGCGCCGACACCGAGACTCCTTCCATAGATGTTAAATAAACATACTGTATCCTTACAGAAAACATCATGGAAACCATTACACGCTATTAATTTGGAGCATCTGCTCGCACAAGAAGTCACTTGTGTAAGTGGTTACGATATAAACGATAACGTATCAGACCGAGTGCAGTCATATAAACCCATCAGAGCTGCTGTTATCGAAAATAAAACAAGATCGACTGTGAGCTAAGGGATTTTGTGTTTGTGTCTCCCCAGGGATTTCAAACAGCATCCTGCTAAACTGCCATTTTGAAATTGCATTTTGCTTCTTGAAATGGCGTCAAAATCCACACTATATGTTTCGTAAATACGTTCAGTCGGTAAACAGGAAGTCGATATGCGACAGACCTGAAAACGGTATACACGGTATAGAACCCCAAGCTGAAGCTCGGTACCAAATATCAAGCAGTCGTGCTTTGTAGTTGCGGAGAAAAGTGTTACGGAAAGTTTGCAAATCCACGCTATATGTTTCATAAATACATTCAGTCGGTAAACAGGAAGTCGATATGCGACAGACCTGAAAACGGTATACACGGTATAGAACCCCAAGCTGAAGCTCGGTACCAAATATCAAGCAGTCGTGCTTTGTAGTTGCGGAGAAAAGTGTTACGGAAAGTTTGCAAATCCACGCTATATGTTTCATAAATACATTCAGTCGGTAAACAGGAAGTCGATATGCGACAGACCTGAAAACGGTATACACGGTATAGAACCCCAAGCTGAAGTTTGGTACCAAGTACCAAGTGGCTATGATTTGTGGTTGCTGAGAAAAAGGGGGTTATGGATGGACAGACAGACAGAGGTAAAAAAAACTAGGAATCAACACCTTCTGACTAATCAGAATCAGGAGTTCAACAGCGCTGTGGAATAAATACAGTACAATGAGCAAATAAGTCTCTCCCTTTCTCTCTCATTCCTCTCTAATACCTTACACTCTGCCATATGACTTTCAATCAGACATCGTTACCTTGTCTAACTCGGACTGTCTGACTCCACCCCATCACTTGCTCTTGCCCTCCTGTCTTTTCCCCCCGCCACTGTTTTTATGACTCAGCAAGTTTCACCAGAGAGAAAGAAAGAGAGAGAGAGAGAGAGAGAGAGGATCTTGCACCAAACCCCTGCTGCACTGCTATAATTCACCCTCTACTGGTTCACTGCAGTGCTGCATTAGTGTTCATCAAACATTTAACAGTCACACCCATCTCTCCTCTACCGTGACCTCCATCTGCCTCCATGACCATAAACCCTCCTGCTGTTCCTTACACTTATTATCATTTCATTCTTCATATATTTTATATATATATACACATATATACGCACGGTTGTTGTATTACCTAAGTCCTGCCCGTTCGTAAAAAGAGCCAATCGCCTTGCAGGTGAAGACATTAATGCTATCGCTTGGCCTATCCCATTCTGACATTGATGTACCGTAGACATCGGTATTGTGCACTTTGCAATAAATAATTTGTATTACTACAAACACGCAGGTCTCAATAATCACCTCAAGTGACTCAGCAAAATGGCGGCCAATCGCTTCATCACCGTAAGTGAGGAATTATTACAAATGAAAAAAAAAGCTGTTCCTAAAAGCACTAAAGATGCTACGAAGTTTGGTCTAAAACTATTCAAATATATAAAAAAGGACGTATGCTTGGTAGCTGGAGCAACCTGGAAAAAATTGTTTTTAGTTTATTTGAGCCAAAAGTTACACATTTTTCTTCCCCCCAGACATTAACAGCCCACGTTTAAAAACATCACGTTTAATGACATCGTCAATCCATTTCTGGTTTCTGGATCTCTTCCCATTCATGTTGAAACAAGCCTGATCTTGTATGATTGAAAATAACAGCAACGGAGTGTCACCAAGATGGCTGCCGAGTCGACAGACATGACTGGAGGCACTTATGGCTGAGGAACATCTCTGCAAATTTACTATCATTAAAAATATTAGCATGTATGGAAATGCATGAAGACGCAGTCTGGAAACATCCACCATATCCTTCTGCCTTCCCAAACAGCCTAATATCACTAATGTTAGCTAACCTAGCTAGCAGATGGCCAACGAACTAGCTCATGTTTAGCATCATCAGTCAGTCAATGAGTGGGAATTCAAAATCAATTTTGATTTACATTTTCATTTCTGCGCCTAGAAATTCTAGGCGCAGCCAGGGGCCGGAAGGAATCCTGTTTGGGAACCACAGGATTTCATCTCGGCTTTTTGCGGATGATGTTGTCCTGTTGGCTTCTTCAAACCAGGACCTTCAGCATACACTGGGGCGGTTTGCAGCCGAGTGTGAAGCGGCTGGGATGAGAATCAGCACCTCCAAGTCCGAGGCCATGGTTCTTGACCGGAAAAAGGTGGCTTGC
>JAPEKL010000022.1:4937762-4948254 GCA_028877455.1 Bagre pinnimaculatus | reverse complement strand
ATACAGAAGATTTTGAGAGAATTTTGAAAGAGAAAGATGCGTTGAACACCTGAAAGGAATGTGTATGTATAATAATAGTAATATCGGCTGGCATTTTTTTTCGTGGTCTATCAGATATATTCCATTCAGCTACTCGTTTTCGACTCATTTAGTATCACGCTAGCTGAATGGAATATATAATATATCTTTACATGAGAAAATAAACTTCATATCTTCAAGCCAACGTGTGATTTTCTTTTTATTATATTGACGCATTCATAATCAAAAAGTACCCAAATTTATCAAAACAAAAATTATTATCGATTTCCTCATGAGTGACATATAGAGATTTGTGTCACGGTTTTGGTTCTTCATGTCCCGGATAGAGCTTGGCTCAAAAACACGAATGGTGTATTTCCCAGTAAAACACAAATGTCTTTGTAATGTATTGTATACTGATATACTCTTTCTATCTCCGAGAGCTTTGGATTAGACCCTGGTGTGTTCTCCTTCTCAGAGTGGTTCTCCTTCAGGTCTGGCAGCATCTGAGTGATGTAGTCTCGATCTGCTTCTAAGCGTTTTGGAGAAAAATCAAGACTTCTAATCATTCTCTGAATACAGCAGTTCAAATCTGAGAAAGAACCGATTGCAAAACAAAAATGGGGAAATGAAATTGACGATCTCAAGGATCTGTATATTTCTGAAAGAAAGAACAGACTGTTCAGACGGTTACTTCTCTGTTTGGTGAATCAACCCAGACGCGACCGTCTGAAAAAGTGCTGCGCTATACAGTTTTATGACCTTGAGAACCCCTCAGTGAGAAAGTGATTTGACTCTGAATCAACTTGACTGCAGGAAATGGATCAAGCATGGGTTACAGGAACTTTTTGTAAATCCGTGTTGATATACCGAATCAAAGCACAAAGCTAGAGCAACTTCAGAAATGCAACAGTGCTGCACTTGTACTTTCTGACCTGTAACCTGTAAAGAAATTCATTAGTGAACTCATGCAATTTACGGCACTAGTCCAGTGTAAAAGTTGAAGCTTTGTAAGTTGGTGTGTTTAAACAGAGTCCACAGATATGGAAGGAATTGAGAGAGCTGTACTGATGAAAAGATTCACGCACCGCTGCATCAGTCTCTTGATGTAGATGAATCAAGGGCTGATGGTGCGTTCCATCATTTGGAGTTCACAGTCACTGTGAAATGTCAACTGGAACACCCCATGAAGTCGGATTTCCAATTTGGAAAGTTGGAGAAACGTCACCAACCCAGACTTTAAAATCCAAGATAGCTGCTCTGCACATCAACAGTGGTGAAAGCTATCCATTCATCCATCCATTATCTGTAGCCACTTATCCTGTGCAGGGTTGTGGGCGAGCTGGAGCCTATCCCAGCTGACTATGGGTGAGAGGTGGGGTACACCCTGGACAAGTCGCCAGGTCATCGCAGGACTCACACATAGAGACAACCATTCACACTCACATTCACACCTATGGTCAATTTAGAGCCACCAATTAGCCTAACCTGCATGTCTTTGGACTGCAGAGGAGCCAGAGGAAACCCACACAGACATGGGGAGAACATGCAAACTCCACATAGAAAGGCTCGAACCAGGAACCTTCTTGCTGTGAGGCGACAGTGCTAACCACTATACCATCGTGCTGCCATGGTGAAAGCTGTCTTATTAGTGTCTCGTGAAATCAGTCATACTCACAGTGCTGAACAACTTCTATCTGTGGACATGTTGCTATGCTATTTGTGTGCGCAAAACACCATGTAGTGCCTTTGTTATCCAACAATGACTAACCTGGCTAATAATACAGTATACTAGAATCTGTATTAGGGCAGTGGGCATGTGCCGTCCTTGACTGCCACGCAATAGAGTAGCAAGGCATCTCCTTCCCTCCACTAGCCTGGGGTGGTGCCTTGAGCAAGTACTAGCAACCCCTCGCTCCCCCTGGTCAGGGTTTTGCCCAAAGACTGGATTCAGCAGACTGCACGGAGGAGACCACCACCTGGTGGTTCAATGGGCAGGAAGGTGGACCCAGGAATGCGTTTATGGAGCACAATCAGGGCACAGTGCAACATATAGAACACTGTTGGCCATCCAGTGCATCCTGACCTAGCTCCAGCTGTCTTGATTCTGTCTTGCCCCTGGACCCAGTTAGGTTGGGACAAAAGAGTGAGGCTGACAGCTGCGCAACTCTCTCTTACTCTAATCCAAGTCACGCGCAAGTCATGACTTCAAATTCAAATTCAAGTCCTGTGGCAATGGGCAAGTGGCAAAGCAGCAGGTGCAGAAACTCTGGAAGCTATAGTCATGAACCTGCACACAGGCAGCCCAGGGCATAGGGTTGCTCTCTGCTGGAATAAAGCAGCAGCGGAATTCGGCAGCCCCCTGGGTGTCTGAGCAGCCCTGTTTAGGATTCGTTCTGCTCACCTCCATGGAGGAAGGGGCTAGAAAAGGTGCCCCAAACATAGCTTGCGTCACCTCATCCTGTCCAGCACACTGCGGCTGGTGGGGATCCTACTCAGTGGTCAAAATACAACAAATAAGAAAGATAGTGAAGGTACTCAACCTTGGTACAGTATGTGGAACATACGCACTCTACTGGGGGATGGACTTCCCAGCATTAATACTCTTCTGTAGAAAGCCCAAGCCAGATGGACCGGCCATGTTGTCAGGATGCCAGATGGTCGACTGCCTAAACTGTTGTTGTATGGAGAGCTGTGCCAAGCTAAGCGCTCATCGGGGGGACAAAAGAAACGCTTCAAGGACAATCTCAAAGTGTCCCTCAAAACCCGAGAAATCGATCTCAACTCCTGGGAGTCACTTGCTCAGGATCGTCCAGTATGGCGAGCAAAGCTCACCAGTGGCACACGTGCAGCAGAGATGAAACACATCACTGAGGCCCAGAAGAAACAAGCTGCCTGGAAGGCTCAAACTATTGCCACCCCCACTACAGCAGCTACCCACACATGCCCAACATGTGGGCGCACCTCCAAAGCCCGGATTGGCCTCATCAGTCACCTCCGGACACACAACCACCACCCACCCACCCACCAAATTGAAGTCATGATCATCTTCGACCCCGAAGGATCACCATCATCAACTTGATTAGAACTATGCGAATTGCTGGTTTTGTTTTTCTGACTTGGTCTGATCTGATCTGGTCTTCCCAGGCAGTCTCCTGTCCCAGTACTAACCAGCTCTTTGAGGTGTCTGGGTGTGGCGCCAATCTCCGTTTTGATAGCCCTCAGCCTCTCACCTACACAGCTAGGGTTACAGTGGGGGGCGGGTCCTCTGGTAACCGCAAGAGTTTGACTTCCTCACTCACATATGTATTGCAGCGTGCCTTGCCAGACGGTAGTAGGTACCATTTTTATGATGGTCTTTGGTACAACCCAGAACTCGCGATCTCCCAATCGAGAAGTGGATACGCTAACCACTAGACCAGCTCGCGGTGTTTGTATTGAATGACGGTTAATAATGTTTACATCCTAGCGTTCATACATCAGATCAGTCTGCCTTCTAACTCTGTGTTATTACTCACATCCAGGAAGTCAGGTCCTGTCCTTTCATCTCCCCTCATTGCTGTCTACCTATAATCAGAGAGACTCTGTTGTGCTATTACATGTCACACTGACATCGCCTTCTCTATTTTCTCTCAGATGAGGAGGCCTCCTGAAAACACTAAGACCTTCATCTTTTCCTCAGGCCTTTTTTTGTCTTAATTCAGCCACAGACGAACTTCAAAATACAAAATTCTGCTATTTTCTCTTGCCGGAATTGCATCATAAAACCAGTCTGAGTACAAGAAAATCACTATATAAATAAAATAATACTTATATAATATAATTATTTATAACGAGTATTGCATTTACGATGGTGCACGAACCATTTTCTGAAATGATCGAGCAGGAAAGTCAAAGCAAAGTCAGATGACTCATACTGCAAAAAGCCTTAGGCGAATAAATCTTTGTGCAGGGCCATGGTATTATTATTTGCACGTGTGTGTGTGTGTGTGTGTGTGTTTAAAACAATACTTGTGTAGAAAGACTTCTGAAAGAATGTATTTAGATAGACGCACCAAAGAAACATGAGTGAGAATAAAATATGATCAGTTTTAGTCCGTTTCTCCACCAAGATTGGAGTAAAAAGAGAATATTTAACAGTTATTCCAAGAAATCGAGTCGTACATGAGCTGACAGCCAACGAGGCACGTAGCACCGAGTTGTCTATAAGCCGTGTACGATGAGATTGAATGGAAAAACTGTTTTATTCTAACCACATTCACTGGATTTTGAGAACCGGAGCATTTTTATTTTTATTTTTTGCAAATTCGAGAAATAAAACCTTGGTACAAAACATCCGACAAAATCATTTCCACTTAGAATGTAAACAAACCAGTGAAATAACAGTAGCAATTTGAGAAAAATGCTATAATCGTGAATCTTGAAAAATAATTTTTTTTTAAAAAGATACGTTCTTACCATCAAATACTTTTATTCCATATTTTGTTGCACTTTTTTTGTATTTTTTGGGGTTTTGTTTTCGAGTAGAGTTTTTATTTCGTCCTCGGTTGGTTCCGCAACATGCGCCGCCATTTTGTTTTTCTCTACTCACGGTAGGTATATGAGCTGAGAGCCTAGTAGTAGAGTAGCCAATCAGAGCGTGCAATTGCTCATATCCAGTGAACGTGGATAAAATAATTTACTTCATTTTAACACTAATAAACAACTTGAGCTGAAAATACACAAATATTACGAAAGGAAATTTATTTTGCACGTCTCAGAGGAAGTACGTGTTAGCCTTTACACTTTCCAGCTGGTCACCATCGTACGACAGACAGGGGAGAGCTGGATAGTGAGTGGGAATTGAAACAAATTAGAGAGAAAATTGGTGAAAATATATTAAAAATATATATTTGTTTACTATGAGTAGTAGTTAAACTACAAACGGATCTATCATGGGCTTAAAAAAAAACTGAAGCTGACAACATTTTTAAAAATGTGACCGATATTACAGCTAACCCCATTCTCCTCTAAAGTGTGGATTGATACTACAAAAAAAAAAGTTGTGCTATCTAATATTTGTTTGCGCCGCCTTTAGCTTTGATTACAGCATGCATTTCCCGTGGCACTGTTTCGATAAACTTCTGCCAGTGTCACAACATTTATTTCGGTCCAGAGTTGTATTAATTTTTCACCGAGTTCTTGTTGAGGATGGGAGAGTCAAACCACTGCGTAAAGTCTTCTCCAGCATCCCAAAGACTCTTGATGGGGTTAAGGTCAGGACTCTGTGGTGTGTGAAAATGATTCCTCATGCTTTCTGAACCACTTTTTCACAATCTGAGTCTTAATTTTATCCCCGTGCCATCAGGAAAGCAAAAATCCATTGATGTGATGATAACCTGGTCATTCAGGTCGTCAGCTGACTTCATTTTATTGCCCCAGAACGTTGCTGAGTCTCAACCTGACCAACTGGGTCAACCCCAGATCATAACCCTGCCTCTAGAGACTTGTACACTGGCCACTATGCATGATCGCTTCATGAGCTTCCCTTCTTACCCTGACACGCCCATCACTCAGGAATAGGGTCAATCTGGACTCATCAGACCACATGACCTTTTTCCATTTCTCCAGAGTCCAGTCTTTACACTCCTTCGCACTTTGAAGCCTTTTCTCCTTATCATTCTTACTAACAACTGGTTTTCTTATGGACACACAGCTGTTTAGTCGCAATCCTATGAGTTCTCGTCACATTGTGAGCGTGGAAATGATCTTAATTTCACTATTGAGCATAGCCATGAGTTCTACTGTCGATTTTTTTTTTAAATGATTTGACTTCACGGACTGTAAGAGATCTCTGATCATAATCAGTCAGGATCTTTTTGCAACCACGTTTTTTCCACAAAGTTGATGGTTCATCACTACTCCTCCAGCTTTTAATAATGCGTTGGTCAGTTCTTAACCCAATTCCAGTCATTTCAGCTCAAATCTCCTTAGGTTTTTTTTTTTTTTTCTTTGCTTGATCCAGGCCAATAATTTGACCTTCTGAAACACAGTAACATCTTTTTCATGATCACGTCAAGATACATCTTCTGACATGGTTGTTTAAGAAATGAGAAGCTACTCACTGCATCAATTAGGGTTAAAAGAATTGTTGCCAGCTGAAATATTAATCACTGCAGTAATTATCCAATCAAACGCTCTTATGTTTTTGATTATTTAAATCCAAATGGCGACTTCATTTTTTTTTTTTTTGGCAGGGCAGTGTATACTGTCTGCTAATACGCACTTTCTGTAAAAGAACAGCCTTCAAACGCAAGACATCTGTTTTCATGTCCACACTCAGGGTTATGTGCAGGTTTAAAGCTGAGGAGAAACAAGCAGAAAAACAGACATTTGGAAAAAAAACCATGATGAATTCAATAATAAAATAAAAGGAGGAAAGAAATGCTTCACATGGAAGGAAAAAAAAAAGCTTAACGTGGTTTAATTCAGCAAAACATCGACTGAGCAACACCAAATCTCTCACACGCTCGCCTCGTCATACACAACAGTCCTCGAAAAACAGCACCATCGTGTTCGGCTCTATTTTCAGCTCTATAGAAACCCATTATGATGAAACAGATCGTCCTAAATGTGGATTAACGTTTTTAAAACACTTCCACATTCCTCCCACACGTTATTAATCAGAGCGACTGTTTATTCTCCAAAAATATCACAATCATCTTCATTTAACGCACAGAGACTAATAAGTTTATTCTCCATGATAAACAAAACATGCCAAATTTGTCTCCTACACTTTATAATCGCACAACTTTAACATAAAGCTCAGAGATTGATGTAATGCTTGTGTTATGCTGAAAAAGAATTACATAAAAAAGTTGTGTTGACTTGTTAACTTATAGTTTTAGTTTTGCTCAAATAAATAAAAATAAAAACAACAAATAATATTTTTTTCAGTTGAGATTTTTTTTTAATTGTGTCAACTTGTTTCAGGTATTTTTTTATTTCTACCTAAATACAAATGTTATAACATAAAAAGTATTTTTTTTTTAAATTGAGAAAATTGTGAAAAAAATGCGTCAAAAAATTCAGTTTTGCTAAACTGAAAAAAATATTTTACAACATGTAAAAAAGTATTTTTACAATTGGGAAATTTAAAAAGAAAAAAAATAAACCTGTCACCTTGTTGCAGGTAATTTTTGTCTTGCTCAACAGGAAAAAAAAACGTATTAACGTAAAAAAAAATTTTTTTTAGTTGAGAAAATTGAGGAAAAAAATGTGTCAAAAAAATAAATGCATCACCTGGTTGCAGGTAATTTTTGTGTTGCTAAACAGAAAAAAAATGTTATAACATGAAAAGTATTTTTTTTTAATTATTTGAGAAAATTGTGAAAAAAAGTGTCAAAAAATTTTTTGGCGAAAGTGAAAAAAAATATTACAACATAGAAAAATTTCTTCAGTTGGGAGATTAAAAAAAATAAAGACAATTATAAATGTGTCACCTTGTTGAAGGTAATTTTTGTGTTGGTCAACAGAAAAAATATTATAACAAAGTAATTTTTTTTAGTTAAGAAAATTGTGAAAAAATTATTTTGCCGAACTGAAAAAAAAATATATATATTTCAACGTATAAAAAAAGTGTTTAAGTTGGGAGATTCTTATAAATAAATAAATAAATAAGTGTCAGCTTGTTGCAGGTAATTTTTAGTGTTGCTCGACTGAAAAAAATGTTATATAAAAAAAGTCTCTCTTTTTTTTTTTTAGTTTTGAAAGCTCACTAAAAAACACCAATAACTTGACAATTATTTTAATCCAAAGTTTTTATTTTTCAAACTTGGTATTTTAGACATTTGTCATTTTAAGACATTAAGTCGTGTTAAAAATGATGAAAAATGAAGTTAAAATGATTGTGTACTTTGTTGGATTAAAGTTTCGCAGTGGTGGAAAGAGTCCAAAACATGCTGCCTGGAGTAAAAGTACTACTGCTGCTGCTGTAGTAATAATAATAATAATAATAATAATAATAATAATAATAATGGTAGCTCTACAGTAGTGATGTAAAGTGAAAGCACTGGTTCACTGCTGTCCACCAGGCACCCAGCAGAGTCACACCATAATTAATGTCATGGTGGTGCTTCTAAGAAAGCACCACCATGGTGGTGCTTCTGTGCATGCGGCGTCTAAGAAAGGAATAAATATGTATCGTAACTGCAATGCATCTCTTATTATTGAAACAAAAGACAATGCAGTGAGTATCTTATTGAAGTGAAAAACACGACACGACACAATTCAATGATTCATTCATGGTGCTGTAATATTATTATTCTATTCAGGTTGATTTTGTACCATTGCAAATATTTTTCTCATAAACTCATCAGGAGCTCTGATTTTAGTGGAACATTCATTTCATTAGCTTCGTAGGAATATTGTCTTTTTCGGAATAAGGACCTGATCCCGTTTCTAATATTCATGGATGGGATCTCAAGGCGCAGCCGGATTAAGGAGGGTGTCCAGTTTGGGAACCTCAGAATTGCATCTTAGCTCTATGCAGATGATGTGATTCTGTTGGCTTCTTCAGAGCATGACCTTCAGCAAGCACTGGGATGGTTTGCAGCCAAGAGTGAAGCAGCTGGGATGAGAGTCAGCACCTCCAAGTCTGAGGCCATGGTTCTCTGCCAGGAAACAGTGGAGTGCTCCCTCTGGGTTGGGAGTGAGTTGCTGCCCCAAATGAAGGAGTTCAAGTATCTCGGGGTCTTGTTCATGAGTGATGGTAAAATAGAGTGTGTGATGGACAGGCGGATTGGGGTGGTGTCAGCAGTAATGCGGGCGTTGTACTGGTCCATCATGGTGAAGAGCGAGCTGAGCCGGAAAGCAAAGCTTTCGATTTACCAATCAGTCAATCTACGTTCCAACCTTCACCTATGGTCATGAGCTTTGGGTAGTGACCAAAAGGATGAGATCACGGATACAGGTGGCTGAAATGAGCTTTCTCCGTTGGGTGGCTGGGCTCACCCTTCAAGATAGGGTGAGGAGATTAGACATCCAGAGGGATCTTGGAGTCAAGCCGCTGCTCCTTCATGTCAAAAGGAGTCAGCTGAGATGGTTCGGGCATCTGATTAGGATGCCTCCTGGGCGCCTTCCTTTGGAGGTTTTCCGGGCACGTCCAACTGGGAGGAGACCTTGGGGTAGACCCAGAACATGCTGGAGAGATTATGTATCTCATCTGGCCTGGGAGCACCTTTCGATCCCCCAGGAGGAACTGGAAAGCATTGCTACGGGGAAAGGACGCCTGGAATACCTCACTTAGACTGCTGCCACCGTGACCCAACTTCGGATAAGTGGAAGAAAATGGATAGATGGATGGATGGATGGATGGATGGAATAAGGACAAAAGCCAGAATATTTTGTGCATGTGACCGTAGTGACAGACTCAAATAAGAGCAAATAAGTCATCTTTCAGTGTATACAGAAAGGTAACATTATATCTAGCTAGCTAACTTCGCCAAATACTGTTAAGGTTTCAGAAGCTTGCTAGGTTCATTAGCTCACTCATTATCTGATTTAATTCTTCCAAGTTTCTAGCTGCATATCATTAGTTATTGAGTAAAGATGCCTCTCATACATTATCCTACAAGCCACAGCAGCACTCTGGACCGAACATCACAGATTTCATGCTCAAATGATCTCGCTAGCTAGTCCAGTTCACTGACCTGCATCATTTGCACATCATCATCATCACTTCATTTCCTTTGAAGCTTTTAAATATGAAGAGAAGTGATAGGTACGGTCAAGGATACTCATCTTGCCTCTTTACGGCTAAACATTTGGTGTCAAACAGACTTTCTCAAGACTTTGTTTTGATTGTCTTTAATTAACGCAATGTAGTTGAATAAAAAAAACCCTCACATAGTATGACTTAATGACTATGACGAGGACACGTAGTTTGTCCTTTGTGAACGTCAACAGGGAACCATTTGCTAATTCCTCAACCTCCAACATGCAAGCTTATTTCTAAACCTCTCTGAATTATAACTCCCGTATGATGGAGAAATGATGGGAACAGGTGTGACCTCTGGATAGTGTATATAAATTCAAATAGTTATTGCTACTGACAGAACGGCCGCTTTTACGCCACTGCTTGGAAACCAGAATCAATATGACAGACAAGCGACTGAGTAAACATTCATCAGAAAGCACCGAGCAATCAGAACACACTTAAATAATGACCGGCGCAAAACACAACGATCATACTCAGCTCTCTGAAAGGGGAATCACAAGACATTTGATTCGATTCCGTGAGTCACACTGTAGTAAAACCTAATATACACTCACCGGCCACTCACAGCCAATCCCTCAACAGCAGCACAATGCGTCAAATCATTCAGATATAAATCAAGAGCTCAGTTAATGTTCATAACGTTCAAACATCAGAATGGGAAAAATTGTGATCTCACAGTGAAGTGTGACTTTCTTTCTTTCACTGTGGCATGGGTGT
>JAPEKL010000022.1:4076845-4089425 GCA_028877455.1 Bagre pinnimaculatus | reverse complement strand
GCGCTCTCTGTGTGTCTTGCGCTCTCTCTGTGTGTCTCTTGCGCTCTCTCTTGCTCTCCCTCTCTCTCTCTGTGTCTCTTGCGCTCTCTCTCTGTGTCTCTTGCGCTCTCTCTCTGTGTGTCTCTTGCGCGCGCTCTCTCTCTCTCTCTCTCTTTTGCGCTCTCTCTCGCTCTCTCTCTCTGTCTCTGTGTGTCTCTTGCTCTCTCTCTCTGTGTCTCTTGCACTCTCTCTGGTTCTCTCCCTCTGTCTCTTGCTCTCTCTCTGTCTCTTGCTCTCTCTCTCTCTGTGTCTCTTGCTCTCTCTCTGTCTCCCTCTCTCTCTGTCTCTTGCTCTCTCTCTCTCTCTCTCTGTGTCTGGCTCTCTCTCTCTCTCTCTCTCTCTCTCTCTGTCTCTCTCAGCTGCAGCAGTATCAGTACTACAGCGCCGGTCTCCTCTCCACTCAGGACCCGTTCTATGAGCAGCAGCGCCACGCACTGGGGCCCAAGAAGAAGAAGATTAAAGAGGAAAAGAAATTTAAAGGTAAAGTCGAGATGAACAGATCTTCCTGAATGTTCCGTGTGACAAATCCGATTTAAAACTTAAACCTCTTCCTTTATTTCATCACAGCCAAGTTAAAGAAGATGAAAAAGAAGAAGAAACGAGGCGAGGAGTTCTCCAGCGAGGGACGGCCCTACGTCAGCAAGATATTCGCCAAGTTCTCCCATGATGCATCTCTGCCCATGACCAAGAAGAAACACTTGACCATCGAGCAGTTAAACGCACGCCGGAGAAAAGTCTGGCTGACGATCGCCAAAAAGGAAAACCCCAAAGTACGACCGTTTCTCTCAAATTAATCTTCCTTTCTTTACGTTTATTCTTTCAACAATAAACACTACAAATATTTATTCATTTTTTTTTTTATTTCAGGCTTTTAAGCAGAAAGCCTCTGCGAAGAACTTCATGTTAACCAACGCCAAAAAGGTAACAGCGCTACTCGGCTTATTTTCCCGTTTGTTTGTTTATCCATTCGTTATTTATTATATTATTTTTGTAAGAAAACATTCATTTTACAACTCTACACAATAACAGATTAACACAATTATTTTTAATCCGTCAAAAACAAATATTTGAAGAGAAGTGAAGGGTTGATGTTTAAGCTGTTTTGTGGTTTAAAATCTTAATTTTTTTAAAAACCAGATTTATTTAAAAAAGGAACGTGAATAAAAAAATTAAAGTGCTTTTTATTAAAATTTTTGCTCGATTGTTTTCAGTTTAAAAAAAAAATATATATATATAATTATATATAATTTTTTTTTTTATTTTGGTGTTCTGTAACACTCTCATTTATTATTAATAATATTAATAAATTGATAATTAATATAAACAAATTATTAAACTTTATGAATGTTTGTTTGTTTTTTACACCTGAACATTTTCTTGTATTCTTAGAAAAAAGGATAATGTTTCTAGTTTGTATTTATTTACGCTTCAGTTAACAGATATTTTCACATGTAATAATGTTAGTTTAGATTTTTTAAGCTCTTAAAGTTCATGTTGTTTTGTGACACGATTAACACCATAATATTTCTAGTCTTTGTATTTATTTACCCCTTCTTGTGCTTCATTTTACTTTAATTCACCAAAAATTCTACGAACAGTACTTTTGCTTGTGAGGATATTAAGTGTGTGTGTGTGTGTGTGTGTCCATCCAGCTGGCCCACCAGTGCATGCGTGAGGTGCGTCGAGCAGCGATCCAGGCACAGAAGAACTGTAAGGAGACGCTGCCTCGAGCTCGACGCCTCACCAAGGAGATGCTGCTTTACTGGAAGAAGTACGAGAAGGTGGAGAAAGAACATCGCAAACGTGCTGAGAAAGAGGCTTTAGAGCAGCGCAAACTGGACGAGGAGATGAGAGAGGTACACACACACACACGTACAGAATGTAGCACGGCTCCATCACAAAAAAATAACACCGAAGAAATCAGAAATAATGTGAAAGAACACAACAATAATTATAATAATGTAGACAAGATGCTATTATTACTCTGTTATTAACTTATTATTAATTATTACCACTGTTATTAACTTTTATTAATAATAATTACAATATTATTAGTGTTAACTTTATTATTGATTATATTATTAACTTACTGTATTATTATTATTATTATTATTATTATAATAAATGTATTACTCTTTTATTACTGTTATTAACTTAAGTTTATAAATAAAAATAATTGCAATTATTATTAATTACAGCAATATTAGTGTTATAAAATTATTATTAACTTACTGTATTATTACTGTTATTAATGTATTACCTTTAATATTACATATTATTATTATTATTATTATTATTATTATTAACTATTACTGTTTTTATTATTGACAATTAGTTATTAACCTTTTAGCTTTCATAATAATTACAGCAATATTATTCACTGACTGACATTATTATTATTATTATTATTATTACTGTCTAACTATTGCTAATAATAATTATAGCAATAGTATTAACATTATTATTATTATTATTATTACTACTACTGGTAACTATTAATAATTCAGGATAAAGCGTCTAGAGATAATGAGATTATAGAAACTATTACTGTTTTTATTATTGATAGTTATTAACCTTTTAGCTTTAATAATAATTACAGCAATATTATTCACTGACTGTATTATTGTTGTTGTTATTATTATTATTATTATTATTATTACTGTTATTAACTATTACTAATAATAATTATAGCAATAGTATTATTATTATTATTATTATTATTATTATTATATTACTCCTACTACTGTTAACTATTAATAATTCAGGATAAAGCGGCTAGAGATAATGAGATGACATGAATATTAACTTATTACTCTTGATTATTATTATTATTACTCTGTTATTAACTTATTATTAACGTTTTCATAATGTAGTATTATTATTATTATTATTATTATTATTATTTCTTCATTAGAATCTTAGTAAGGCATTCAACACCCTACCTGAATCTCCTTAACGTGTGTGTGTGTGTTTAACGTTGTAACGTCTGTAAATAAAGAGTTTATTCTTTAAGCTTCCTCCTCCTCCTCCTGTGCCATCAGGCAAAGCGGCAGCAGAGGAAGCTGAACTTCCTGATCACGCAGACGGAGCTGTACGCTCACTTTATGGGCGGGAAACACAAAGGCGTGGGCGGAGACAGCGCTCAGGACGAGATCCTCAGCAAGCTGGACGAGAGCGCCGCTCAGAGGCAGATCAACATCGGCGGGGGGGTGATGGTCAATGTGGGCCACGAGGAGTACGGTACGATCCCACAGCCTGACTCGTCCGCCATCGCTCCCCTGATCTGTTTATCATTTCTGAGTGAGAACAGGCCAGGCGCTTTACTCTGCAGCGTAAAAAAAAAAAATATTGGCACCCTTAATCAGCCCAAGTCCGGATATAACCTACTCAACACTTTTTAATAATAAACTTTAGCTTTTTAACATTTTAATTCAGCACTGTATTACGGAGCATACTTTTAAAAAATATTTAATCCCATATTACTTTAAAACAGAACAGGGTTTTTTTTGTTGTTGTTAAAGAATTATTTGTTGGATTAAAGATGAACACACATTGTGTGAGTGGAGAGTTTGACTTGTATAAAGGGTTCTCTCTCTCTCTCTCTCTCTCTCTCTCTCTCTCTCTCTCCACAGACAGTGAATACTACAAATCTCAGGCCCTGAGGAATGCCAAAGAAGCCTACCAGATCCACCAAGCCAGAGTAAGCAAACACGTTTCCTTTGTAGCTTTTTCAATTTGCTTCATGATGTACAAAAACATTCAGCTTGAAGAAGCATGAAACAGAGAGCGTTTGTTTATTGTTGTAACTTGGACGAAGCCTAGACCGTATTTTCACTTCAATTTATACATAAATGCAGGTAATTCCAAAGGGTGCACTTACTTTTTCTTGCCAAAAATTCAAAGACGACGGTTGCATACGAAATATTTTTAACATCAAGTCAGTTAACGGGTTCTGTAAAGGAATCTAATTTGCTATCAGTATTCTAATCGGGACTCGAATATACTCTACGTAATAGATATTCTCATTTGTGATCCGTATTCTGATAGACCGTGTTGTAGTCGAGTCACTAAACCTCGAGTCCGAGTCTAGTCTCGAGTCCCCAGTGTTCAAGTCCGAGTCATTAAAGAAAATTTCAAGTTGAGTCGAGCGTCTCTGCTGCTGTGTTGGACTGACGTTCCTGCTCGACTGCCTCGTTTTAGTTAACAGGCTGCAGATAAAATGCTTGTTCATCACTCAGCAAGCCACACCCAAGAAGTCAAGCGGACAGTCCTAGCGGCGGCGTCTCTCCAGGCGTTTTAGCGCCGTTAACGTTAGTTCGTTCCTGAACAGGTGAACGCGCTTCTCTTTATCAGGGAGTGTGAAGTATTCTGTCAGAGACGGATGGAAGCGTAGAAGGTGCGTTTATTAATACAAGTGAAGACATAAACAATCCAGAACGGCAGGTGAAACGGGCGAGCGAGAGAATCAAAGACGGGAAACAAATAAGGCTTGGTAATGTATCGACTCAATACTTCGCAAAGTTTTTATATCGGCGCACTGATTGTGCCTTAATCCTGTGCAGGTGCGAGTCGTTTACGGCGCATGCGAGAGTCCGCTTGGTGCGCGCGCTGCCCGGAGCACGCCAAGGTGCGCAGGTGTGACACTCTTACACGAAATTACAGTAGTATAAAAATTAATGTCGATTATAAATATCTTATGCCAAATTATTATGACGTTACCAAAGTCATCAGTGCTCAAGTCTAGTCACGAGCCCTTAAAATCAGGGCACGAGCCGGACTCGAGTACTACAAGCCTGAGATAAATATCTGATGCCAGATTATTACAGCATGTTAGAAAAAATAGACACAAAACCCGAGTCCTCGTCTCCGGTTTACGAGTCCGAATGCAGTTAACGTACTAAAGTTAGTCCAAGTCGAGTTACGAGTCCTTAAAATTAGGGCACGAGTCGGACTCGAGTACTACAAGCCTGCTGATAGGTACTCTAATTTACTGTACTGTGATTAACAGGCACTACAAAGGGTACTTAATCACAAAAATAAGAATAACTGTGTGTGTGTGTGTGTGTGTTTTTTCTCTCTCACACAGACGAGGCAGTTTGACGAGGAATCAAAGGACAGCCGCAGTGCCTCTCTACACGTGGCGGGTGGGTGTGGCTCCGGCTCCGGGTTCGGGGAGAGCTACAGCCTGTCTAATCCCTCCATCCAGGCCGGAGAGGACATCCCTCAACCCACCATCTTCAACGGCAAGCTCAAAGCCTACCAGCTCAAGGGCATGAACTGGCTCGCTAACCTTTACGAACAGGTCAGTGCTGGTAAATGCACAGAGGTGTGTGTGTGCGCGCTAAGTCTCTAACCCTGTGTGTGTGTGTGTGTGTCAGGGCATCAATGGCATCCTGGCAGATGAGATGGGTCTGGGTAAAACGGTCCAGAGCATCGCCCTGCTGGCCCACCTGGCCGAGGTGAGTACTTTCCACAGGAACCTGAGAAACGAGAGCCGGTCACCATGGCAACAGGAGCAGTTAATTCCTCTGGTCTAGGAACGTTTTAGGAGATCAGACCACATCTTAACTTCATTAAAGCCTTTTTGAGAAGCACACACACACACTCAGAGGGTTCGGTCCGACTCATCCGTGTGTGTGGAGGATGATCTAGTTACTGCACTGTAACAATAATAATGAACAGATTCCTAATTATTGACGTTAATTTGACCTCTTGCCCGTCCCACCCTTTTCAAGCTTTAATTATAATAGTTAAACCAGTAACCGATCCAGTGGTGTGGTTTTACAGGACTGAGATACTTAATAACGAGATAAACAGCTCGCCGGAGCCACACCCACCCGCCACGTGTAGAGAGGCACTGCGGCTGTCCTTTGATTCCTCGTCAAACTGCCTCGTCTGTGTGAGAGAGAGAGAGAGAGGAAAAAAAACACACACAGTTATTCTTTCTTTTGTGATTAAGTACCCTTTGTAGTGCCTGTTAATCACAGTACAGTAAATTAGAGTACCTATTAGCAGGCTTGTAGTACTCGAGTCCGACTCGTGCCCTAATTTTAAGGACTCATGACTCGACTTGGACTAACTTTGAACCAAAAAGTTTTCTGTACACGATTATCCTTCAACTTTAGGCTCAGGGCTTCTCCAGCTGCACGCTTCATCCTTGCGAGACAGGAAGTGGAATTTGATGCTCCTTGGTTGCAGAGGAAACTTTCCTGTTCGCTCTTTCCTGTTTTCACATTTTTTTTCTCTCTTTTCCTTCATGTCCCTTATGCACTGGCTTTATTTTCTCTCTCTCTCTCTCTCTCTGTGTGCGTGTGTGTCGCAGAGAGACAACATTTGGGGTCCGTTCTTGATCATCTCTCCGGCCTCCACACTCAACAACTGGCACCAGGAGTTCACCCGCTTCGTGCCTAAATTCAAGGTGAGCGTCGCAGCTGCACAGGAAGTCACATGGAAACCTTTAAATAGCTCGCTGTGCTTTTCCGCTTTTCATAAACCCACTGAACCGGCGCTATTTACAAACCCGATAACAATTTAAACAAGGTCCTATTTAATTATTATTATTTTTTAACCTGTTTGAAGTGCCGAATGAAAAACACGACGCATCCAAATAAACATCCGCAGTACTGAGGAGTGGCTGCAGGGGGCACTGTTGTATTGTTGATGTTTGAGAACGAGTGTGAATATACAGACCAGTAATGTGAATTCTGCGGTGTAAACGTTTGTCGCGCAGGTGTTGCCGTACTGGGGGAACCCTCACGACCGGAAGGTCATCAGAAAGTTTTGGAGCCAGGTGAGTCGTCGGCTTCAAAACCAAGTGCGAATTTCAGCCTTTCTGCAAATCGTAAACAATGTTGCGCTGGCTGTGTATGTAGAAAACGCTGTACACGCAGAACGCACCCTTCCACGTGGTGATCACGAGTTACCAGCTGGTGGTGCAGGACGTGAAGTATTTCCAGCGGGTCAAGTGGCAGTACATGGTTCTGGATGAAGCGCAGGCTTTGAAGAGCAGCACCAGGTAAACCTTTCTTCTCACTTAGGGGCGGGGCAATATGACGAAAATATCATGGCACCATTCTCGAAGGTGTTTCTACGATACGTGATGGGTATCCTGATGCGTCACAAACTGCCAGCAATACTGCAATGTTACGTGAAAAAAAAAATCGATTAAATATGAACAAAAACACAAGTGTGCGTATATGTTGGTGCTGATGCAGCAGATTTCCGCCACGCTGTTTAACTCGTTTGTGATTCTACATCATGCTCTCACAGACAGTCCTGATCGACTTTGATTTTGGAAAGAATGTACGGTTATTGTTAGCTATTAGCTAGCTAATTTTTTACTCTTAAGATGTGCGACAAACAGTAAAACTAAAAAAAAGACCATAGTCGCCGTCGTCTTGTTTTCCACTTTGTATTCATTCTCTCTCTCTTTCACTCTCACGCACACGCATTCCCACTTTGGCCATGGTCCTGTCCCTTTTGGTAAACTGGCTTTTTAAACAAAGTAAAGTTTATACTCCGTCTGATTCATTGAATTCTTATTCCTGTTTTTATTTTGATTCTTTTTACTATGATTCATTTAAAGCTGATTCCTTTCTTTGATTCTTTGTTTCTTTTGACTTTGCCTCATTTTACTCTGATTCATTTAATTCCGATTCCTGATTTTATTTGATTCCTTTCACACGTTCACTTTACTGTGATTCATTTAAATCTGATTCCTTTTTTATTTGATTCATTTCAGTTTGATTCTTTTTACTCCGATTCATCACTCTCATGCTTTTCATTACGAGTCATTGTATTTTGTTTCTCTGATTCATTGTACTTTGATTCTCTTAACTCTAATTTTACATGGATTAATTTTTTTCTGATTTATTTCACTCTCATCCTTTTTTACTTTGAGGTATCGTATTTTGATTCTCCTGTTAATTTTACTCTGATTCATTTAATTCTGATTCCTGATTTTATTCGATTCCTTTCACACATTCACTTTACTGGTGATTCATTTAAATCTGATTCCTTTTTTATTTGATTCATTTCAGTTTGATTCTTTTTATTTTGATTCTCTTAACTCTAAATAATTTTACTTGGATTCATTTTTCTCTGATTTTAAATTTTTTCTGATTTATTTCACTCTCATTCTTTTTATTACGAATCATATTTTGTTTCTCTGATTCTTTTTACTCTGATTCATTATATTTTTAATTCTCTTAACTCTAATTTTACATGGATTAATTTTTTTCTGATTTATGTCACTCTCATCCTTTTTACTTTGAATCATCATATTTTGATTCTCCTGTTAATTTTACTCTGATTCATTTAATTCTGATTCCTGATTTTATTTGATTCCTTTCATACATTCACTTTACTGTGATTCATTTAAATCTGATTCCTTTTTTATTTGATTCATTTCAGTTTGATTCTTTTTACGCCGATTCATCGTATTTTGATTCTCTTAAGTCTAAATAATTTTACTTGGATTAATTTTTCTGATTTAACTTTTTTCTGATTTATTTCACTCTCTTTTTATTACGAATCATCGTATTTTGTTTCTCTGATTCATTTCACTCATTCTTTTTACTCTGATTCATCATACTTTTGATTCTCTTAACTCTAATTTTACATGGATTAATTTTTTTCTGATTTATTTCACTCTCATCCTTTTTTACTTCGAGTCATCATATTTTGATTCTCTGATTCATTTCACTCCAATTCTTTTTACCCTGATTCATTTCAGTCTGATCCATTTGATTCCGATTCATTTAGCTGCGATTCATTTGACCCTGATGCAATTTACTCTGAATCTTTTTCGGTGAATCCAGTAGAATAATAAAACTGGCTTCTTGTTTTCCACTTGCTCACCTCCCACGTCCTTTCCCTTTCGGTGAACTGGCTTTTTATACAGAGTAACTTTTATACTGCTTCTGATTCCTTTTTTTATTTGATTCATTTCACTCTGATTCTTTTTACTCCAATTCATCGGACTTTGATTCTCTTAACTCTAATTTTTTCTCCTGATTCATTTAATGCTGATGCATTTTATTCTGAATCATTTTCGATCAATCCAGTATAATAATTGGCTTCTTGTTTTCCACTTGCTCAAATCTTTTCCCCTTCACCCTTAAAAAAAAAAAACAGTTATGTTAAATGAAGTGTAATGAGTCCTTGATGGTTGTGGTAGTATTTTGTTCCTTAAAGAGAGCATGAGGATGGATTTGGATGTTGCCTTTCCTCCTCACATGGCGTGTATTAACACCGTCTCCGTGTCCAAAACACTGCTCCGCCTGACAGCACATGCACCAGCAGCTTCTGTTGTGGTGAAAGATGAATGATCACCACGCCGAGTGTCTCGGAGCCAAGCTTCACCGCGCTTTCAAGTCTCAGTGCGTCTGATTCCTGTGTTGGTTTCTCTCGGAGCCGTGTTGACGGGTCTCCTTAGGTTTTGTTGTTTGATGCTGATGATGTTTCTGGTCTGCAGCGTGCGCTGGAAGATCCTGCTTCAGTTCCAGTGCCGAAACCGACTGCTGCTTACAGGAACACCCATCCAGAACACCATGGCCGAGGTGAGACTGCGCACGCATGTGTGTGTGTGAGAGAATTATGAACGGGGGAGATTTTTATAAATCCGACTCTTTGTGTTCGTCTCCTCAGTTGTGGGCTCTGCTGCACTTCATCATGCCGACTCTGTTCGACTCCCATGAGGAGTTCAACGAGTGGTTCTCCAAAGACATAGAAAGTCACGCCGAGAACAAATCCGCCATCGATGAGAGTGAGTCCTCACGTTTTTCCACCTCACCTTCATGTCTTATGTTTGGATAGAAATGACTGGTTTTTCCTGTCGTAAACAAACACAGGCACAAACATTTAGAAACGTGTACGTTTAACCTTGACCAAAAAAGAAAAAACCCAACCGTCCTCTCCTGTGAACTGGTGTCACATGATTGGCTGTGATGCAGCAACACAACTTCAATCGCAATAACAGCTTCACGTTGATTTCTTACTGATTCATTTCTATCTGATTTTTCACTTTGATTGATTTAAGTCAGTGTCATTTTATTCTAACTCATTTAACCTTGATGCGTTTTATTCCGATTCGTTTTACAGGGATACATGATGGGCTTTATGATCTATATTCTTCAAACTGATTCATTTAAATCTGATTCCTTTTTTTACTGTGATTCATTCCGCTCTGATTCACTTAATTTTACTCTGATTCATTTAATTCTGATTCTTTTTACTGTGAATCATTTGAATCTGATTCCTTTTTGATTTGGTCCATTTCCCTCTTATTCTTTTTTCCTCTATTCATTGCACTTTGATTCATTTAACTCCTTAATTAATTTTACTCTAATTCATGTAATTCTGATTTTGCTGCTTTTATTTGAATTAATTCAGCTCCTTCATTTTACTGTGATTCATTTGAAACTGATTCCTTTTCATTTGATTTGTTTCACTCTGATTTTTACTGCAATTCATTGTTCTTTGATTCATTTAACTCGAATTTTACTCTGATTAATTCTGATTCCTGTTTTTGTTTTGATTAATTTCACTGATTCATTTAAATCTGATTCCTTTTTTATTTGATTGATTTGTCTGATTCATTGTTCTTTGATTCACTTAACTCTAATTTTATTCTGATTCCTGTTTTTATTTGATTCATTTCACTCATTCATTTAAATCTGATTTTTTAATTGATTCATTTGTCTGATTCATTGCTCTTTGATTTACTTTTTTTCTAATTTTACTCTGATTCATTTAATTCTGATTCCTGTTTTTTTATTCATTTCACTCATTAATTTTACTCTGATTCATTTAAATCTGATTCCTTGTTTTATTTGATTCATTTCTGTCTGATTCATTATTCTTTGATTCACTTAACTCTAATTTTACTCTTCATTTAAATCTGATTCCTTATTTTATTTGATTCATTCCACTCGTTCGTTTTTACTTTGATTCACTTACCTCCTAATTAATTTTACTGTGACTCATTCCGATTCCTGTTTTTATTTGATTCACTTAACGCATTCGTTTTACTGTGATTCATTTGAATTTGATTCATTTCACTCTGATTCTTTTTACTCCCATTCCTTGTACTTTGCTTTTCTTCACTCTGATTAATTGAATGCCGATTCATTTTACCCTGATGCATTGTACTCTGAATCGTTTTGGATGAATCCAGTATAACCGAATTCTATTGGACCGTGATGGTTTCTGATATTTTACGATGCAGTAACACACCTATAGTCTTCATACTGATTTGATTAACTTCTAACTCGTTTCACTCTGAATCAGTTCATTCTGAGTCGTTCTGGGTTTGTTTGTTTTTTTCCTCCCGTTGCTTTGATTCATTTCTATCTGATTCGTTTCATATGAATCCACTGTAATAACAAACGCACCGGAACATGATTTTCACACAGTGTGCACACGTGCTAGTCAACACACGGAAATGCGTGTACAGTCAGAGAATTATTACAAATTGTGTCTGGTTTGTACAGCAAAAATCACGTGTATTTGAAAACTAAACTTGGACACTGATGGGTTTTTGAGCAAAGCCCGTAACCTTCATGTGCTCAGCTTTGATAAAAGCACGTCTGAATCTCACACTAGTTAAGTTGTTATTAAAGTGTGTGTGTGTGTTGAAAATCAGACCAGCTCTCCAGACTGCACATGATCCTGAAGCCCTTCATGCTGCGCAGGATAAAGAAGGATGTAGAGAACGAGCTCTCGGATAAGGTACCCCACACACACATTGTGAGATATCCGTATTTGTGCCAGAGTGACCCTCCCTCTCTCACCTCACCATCTTCTCCAGATCGAGATCTTGACGTCGTGCCAGCTGACAAGCAGACAGAGGCTCCTGTACCAGGCTCTGAAGAACAAGATCTCCATCGAGGACCTGCTGCAGTCGTCCATGGGCACGGCCCAGCAAGCGCACAGCACCACCAGCAGCCTCATGAACCTCGTCATGCAGTTCCGAAAGGTCCGTTTGTGCACGTAGTGAAATGAGTGTTACTGATGAACCTGATTATGATCAGATGATTGGGGGGATCACATGAGCCTGATTTAAAAAAACGTAACATTGAGAGACGGAATGGCGGAGAACATTCTCTGTGAGCAGACCGTGATCACGTTTCAGTGCAACAAAGTGATGAAAGTGAAACAGTGTGTAACAGTGGAGAGAGAGAGAGAGAGAGAGCAGTCCAGCCTGTGTGTAGTCTGAGGAGTTTCCTGTGCAGAGCAGAGTGTTATTCGGTGTGTAGAGAGTCAGAGGCTGGTGTGTGTGTGTGTGTGTGTGTGTGTGGTGTTGTGTAGGTGTGTAATCACCCGGACCTGTTTGAGAGACAGGAGACGCGTTCTCCGTTCCACATGTCCCTCAAACCCTTCATCATGTCCAAGTTCCTGTTCCGCCACAGCCTGCTTCAGACCTCCAGCCCGGGGTGGAGCAGGTGAGCTTCATTACCTTCTCGCTCTCTCTCTCTCTCACACACACACACACACACACACACACACACTCTCTCTCTCTCTCTCTCTCTCTCTCTCTCTC
>JAPEKL010000022.1:4061088-4074034 GCA_028877455.1 Bagre pinnimaculatus | reverse complement strand
TCCGGGTGAAATCACAAAAAACTAATTTTCTCAAAACACAACCGATTGACGTGATTGTGATAACTCAACGTATGCACTCCCAATAATGCGCAAATAGACCTAAAAAGCATTTTATCCTGGAGTATTCCTTTAAGAAGTAAAGAAAAGGAAGTGAGCAAGAGCAACGAAAGAAAGAATAAAATAAAACAACTCAAATAAGTGAGAAAGAACAAATACAAAATAATATAATTCAGAAAATGAGAAAAAATAGTCGAGAAAGAATTAACTCAAAGGAAAAATAGCCAAAAATAAGAGAGAAAAAAGGGATACAAGTAAGAGAGAAGGATTGAAGGACAGAAAGGATGATTGAAAGAAAGGAAAACCACACCACTGAGAGAGAGAGAAAAGAAAAATAAGCTGAGAAGAAAGAAAATGAAAGAACATGAATAAGTGAGAAGAGAAAAAACAAACGAAAAGGGAGAGAGAGGGATCAAAAGAAAGACTGCACAAATAACTAAAAAAGTAAGAAGATAAGTGAGAAAAAAAAATGTGAGGGCAGACTGAAAGTTTCTCATCAGTCATTTACACACACACACACACACACACGGTCATTAGAGACGGGACAGTTTTACTTTCATTACTCTGGTAGAAATGGCAGTAAGAGATGGAAAGGGTTGGTGTAAATGACACCGTCTCCATGGTCCCCAGTGTCCTGTCTCTGTGTAGTGGACGAGGTGTGTGTGTGTGTTTTGTTGATCTGGTGGAGAGCTGAAGGCAGTAGAAGCTCTGCTCCTCAGGTGCTGACAGAAGATGTAATCCTACTCTGGACGCCTGGTGTCTCCCAGCTCCACTGGAGCACGGAGGAGAACCTGACCCCTCCAGCGCTGTCCTGTACACGCTGGGAGACGGTGCATCCTGATCCCCGGCGTCTGGCTTCGCTCCCGCTGTAAGAGGAAGCAGCTGGGGACACTCTTAACTTTCCAAACCCCTCCCTAGGTCGTGTTCCACAACGCGAGTCTCATTTTTATTCGATTATCGCGACTGCGCTGTGGCGTGGTGGAGCTTCGTTTTGTTTTCTGCTGAACGTTGATTGTTATGAGGCTGCTGGAGATTGAGTTTTGGACTCGTTGTGAGCCTAATTAAAGGATCAGATCCAATTCAATTAGATTGCTTCCAGTTAAAGGTGGGGTCAGTCATTTTTTAAGTCAAACATTTTGGTAATATTTGGTGTCGGTCCAGTTTGTGGACAGAAAAATGTGTAAATCAAAGCTTTAAATGAAAAAATTAGCAAGATACATTGTTTCTAGCTGGGAGAGGAGCTTATTTCTGGGCCAGAAATTATAAATAGAATCCTTACTTGATGAAAGTATGAAGATGCACTGGTTCTAGTTGGGAGTGGAGCTTATTTTTGGGACGGAGAAATGTACTTAAAAGCTTTAAATAAAGAAATTAGTAACGTATGTGGTGCTGGACGTGGGGGGTGGAGCCTATTTCATGGGCAGGAAATGTAAACGGGTTTAATTGCAGAAACGAGCATGGACCATTTGTTCTTATTGAGGAGTTAAAATTTTAAAGGGCTGCCTTGTAAATTTTAGCACCTCCTGCTGCTTGAAGGAAAAGATGCAGAGCCGAGCAGCCTCATTCCACTTGGGGGCGGAGCTAATTTCAGGGCCAGAAAAATGCAACCAGGAGAATGAAATTAAGATTATTTCTCAGATGTGTTTTGAAATTATATGAATTTTTTTTTTATAGAGCTGGAAGCATTTTGAAAGGATGGAAAGAAAACATAAATTGCTAAAACAAATGTGTGAGAAATAAAAAGAATGAAAACAAGCACAAGAAAGAGATAAGCGAAAGAAAAATACAAACAAGACGAAGAAAGAATAAGAAGGAACGCTACAAAGAAAGAAGAAAAGAAAAGTGAAAGAGAGAAGGAGAAAATAATAAAGAAAGCATATGTGAGGAAAAAGAAAGAGAACACACACAAGAGGTAGAAAGAAAGGAAAAAAGAAGAGATGTGAAAGAAACACAAACAAGACCAAGAAAGAAATGAAGGAACGCAATAAAGAAAAGAAAATGGTCAAACTAGAAAAAGCGCTAAAACAAGAACAAAAGAAAGAAGACGAGATGAAGAAAGAAAGAACACAAATAAGAGAAAAGTGAAACAAAGAAGGAAAAAATAATTGAGAAAGAAAAGTCAGTCTAGTTAGAAAACAAATGGGACAAAGAGCACAAGTAAGAAATATGTTTTAAAGAAAAAGGACGAATAGATAGATAATGTTCACTGTACAAGTCCAGAAATATTTTGAAATGTTACACACTGCCTCTTTAATATTGTTGTGAATCTCTTGAGCTTTACGTAATTCAGCTCTATTAAAATAAATCTCTCAGCTTTACATGACAGATTGTTTAAACGTAGCGCCGCTAATTTTCTTCACTGCTGGTCCAGAAACGCTCCGTCTGCGTCCCGGTTCGAGTCCGAGGCGTGTTCGGAGCCAAACCTTTGTGCACCATGATCAGATTGTTTAGCTAAACCTCAAAGCGTTTTAAATTAATTCTCTGGTCGTGCAGCCACATGGAGACTTTCTAATACTCTGAAGAAGTGTGAATGTTCACGATCCGGGCGCCTGGGCCTTGTCGACGCCTTTTCGTTTTTTCCAACCGCTCTCATTGCGGTAAGGCTTTCCAGACGCATCTTCCCTCCCTGCTTGTGGGTTGGGAACGCAGCCCAGACTGCGGCTCTCCAAACACCCTTCCCTCACACCTCCTCCTTCAGTCTCGTTTACAGCCCTCGCGTTTCTGTCTGCTTCATACGAGTCACTGGAAACCTTCGCTCCAGCTCTGTCTGGTGGTCTGTTCGTGTGTTCCTGCGTCTCTGAGGTTGAAATATCCTTCTGAAAATACGGTTTTGGGATTGAAACGTGTCCCGATGAGGCTGCAGTGAGGACGAGGAACACTAGGGAGTGCTGTATAGCCGTGTCTGACAATCAGATCATCAAATCACACTTGGAGGAAAGGGTTGTGAAATCATACAAATAATAAAAAGATGAATTCATGACGGGGTTTTTTTTTCTGCTTTGTTTTGTTTTGCCGCAGGATCTGGTTTTCACTTCTTTGCGTCCGTGGATCTTCTCACACACAGATGTCGTGATACACAGCAGACGCTCCAACACCTCCACCCTCAGACGCTGCCAACCCACCCAGTCACCCAAGTTCCTCCTCACTGCTGCACCCAGGGTAAAAAAACACACACACACGGGCACGCCTTTCAGCATCGCCGTCAATCACAAACGGTTTAATTCTGTATAATTATTGCCACAGACAAAACTCAAGGATTAGAAAAACAGTAAATTATGAGCAAATATTAAAGAAGTGACTCTTGAACAGAATATTAGTATTTAAGGTACTGTATTTAAGCTTAAAAAAATAATAAAATAAAAGACCGCCAGTATGTCATGTGCCGAATTAAACTTTTTCATCTTTCATTTCCAATTAAATCCTGATTTCCTATATTTCCAATTAAAGGTGCGATAAGGAACTTTTGTCTCGTCTCCATTCGCAAAATAAATCGTTTCTCGTGAAAGGTGGAATGCATTTCCGAAGCACAAAAACGTAACCAGAAGCTTTAAATAAATAAATAAACAACTCCCGACCAATTGCTTTGACTGTCGGAGACCATTTCCAGGCCAGAAACTGTAAACAGAAGCTTTAAATAAAGAGACTGGCAGGATCTTTGGTTGGAGCTGGAGGCGGAGACCTGTATTTAGACCAGAAATTATAATTATAATTCAAAGCCTTAAGTGAAGCAATTACTGAGATCCATCAGTTCTGCCTGAGGATAAATCTATTTTAGGGGCTGGAAAATGTGAATACTGGCTTTAAATAAATTAAAATGGTGAGATGCACTGGGTTTAGCTGGGGGAGGAGCCTATTTCTGCACCAGAAATCAAACAGGGAGGCTTTTTATTTGGAAAATAGAAAGATCCATTGGTTCCAAGTGGGGCGGAGCCTATTTCTGGGACAGAACATGCTATATAAACAGCTATCTGTTGTTTTTGGGCTGGGGATGGAGCATATTTCCGAACCAGAAATTGCTAGCAGGAGCCATTAATGAAGAAACTAGCAAGATCCATTGGTTCTAGCTAGGGGCGGAGCTTATTTCTGGGTCAGAAAATGCTTGAAATAAACAACTATCAGCTGTTTTTGGGCTCAGGGTGGAGCATATTTCCTTGCCAGAAATTGCTAGCAGGAGCCATTAATGAAGAAACTAGCAAGATCCATTGTTTCTAGCTGGGGTGGAGCTTATTTCTGGGCCAGAAAATGCTTCACATAAACAACTACTATCAGCTGTTTTTGGGCTCGGGGTGGAGCATATTTCCAAGCAAGAAATTATAAACAGGAGCCATTAATGAAGAAACTAGCAAAATCCATCGGTTCTAGCTGGGGCGGAGCTTATTTCTGGGCCAGAAAATGCTTTATATAAACAACTATCTGTTGTTTTTGGGCTGGGGGTGGAGCATATTTCCAAGCAAGAAATTGTAAACAGGAGCCATGAATGAAGAAACTAGCAAGATCCATTGGTTCTAGTGAGGGGCGGAGCCTATTTCTGGGTCAGAAATTTTAACCAAAGGCTTTAAAAAAAAAAAAAAAGCAATTACTAAGAAGCATCAGTTCTAGCTTGAGGTGGAGCCTAATTTAGAATAGAAATAGAATCCTGAAATGAGTGAATTAACCAGACAGGTTGGTTTGTATCTGAGAATCTGGTTTATTTCTGGGCGAGAGAATTTTAAATAGCTGCTCTAAATAAAGAAACGAGCGATCTTTGTGTGTTCTGAATGGAGGCGGGGCAAGACGAAACGTGTGAGGTGAGAATGCGAGCAGTATCCGTTGGTCGTGTTTGGGGGTGGAGTTTATTCCTCGGCCAGAAAAAATGCAAATAGACACCTCAAATGAAGAAACGAGCAAAATCCATTGGTTCATGGAGGTGGAGCTTGTTTACGGGCCGGAAAATGTCAAACAAAGCTTGATATGTCGAATATGATGAGGTCCTTTGCACAGCAATATTAAACATCAGTTGTTATATAGTGTTTTTTTTTTTAATGATGCGATTATTCCAGGTCTGGACAACTGGTCTGAATGTTACAGACCGCCCCTTTAAAGACATGACACAGTTCTCGGGAATATCAGAGCACTCGCATGCAATGACTTTTTCTTTTTAACAGCAGCATGAAGTGGAGCTCATGTTATGTTATATAACCGTCAGTCGGTTCAGCGAGTTCAAACAAATCATTCTTTTGCTGAAACCTTTCTTTGCTCTGTGCGGCTGTACAAACTGAATCCAGCAGCACGGATTCTGAAGCGCACGTATGGCCGGCCCCCTGACAGCGATCTCCTGCGGTACCACAAACAAACAGGCCATCTAAAATAAAACCTCAAGCGCAGCAGCGTCCCCTGACTTCAGGCCTGCGTTTATTTATCCTCCCCGAGCTACTGACAGATCTGTGGCTCGGCTGAGCTCGACCTCGCCGTGACACGACCAAACGACGCAGAGCCACCAGCGAGAAGCTGAAAGAGCTACCGCTCCAAACCCAGCGCTGAATCGGAGCAGCTGAACAAAGCGGAGTCTTAATCCAGCATTAAAACGAGATTACATCGCAGTAATTGCGTTTACGCACTCAGAATAGTCGCAAGCTTTTTATCTCGATTCTTGCGAGCTGATTTAATGGATTAGCGTGCATGCATTAGCATTAAAGGAAGACGTCATCATCTGTTCAACCTTATCTCCATCTCCAGTGTCTGATGGGAATTCCAGTTCCTTTCCCTGCGATGAGAAAAGATCGGAAAGCCAGTTTATTCCAAAACTCACTTAGAATGGAAGCAGTTGAATTCAGCGAGTGAACGCAGTGTTTTTTTTTTTTTTAACAGGGTCTAAAGGTTTGAGAAGCAGCTTTGGGACCAAAAGGTTCCTGGTTCGGGTCCCTGGACCAGCAGGAATGGTTGACGTGCGCTTGAGCAAGGCATCTAACCCCCAACTGCCCCCCCCAGGCTGCTCTGGATAAAAGAGAAGAGCGTCTGCTTAATGCAGAGTATTTAATTCTTTGTATACTCGGACACGACTAATAAAATAACCAGAGCGAATTGGAAAGTTGGATAAAAATTCGTAAGAACCGTTCTTGCTTCATCCTGACAACTATTTCTGCATAACCAAGTTTCCCACGCTACTGTTGTCGCTTGTGGGCGTGGCCTGTCCAATAAGACATGGTAATAGCCTAAACGTACAGCCAACAGCTTATCGTACGTTTTTTTTTTTTTCGCTTTACAATTGTACTAGCGGATACACTGTACTAGCTACGTAAAGTCACTAGAGACACCAACGATCCCTACGACGATGACTACTTCTGTCCAAGCTTTATTTTTCTTTGGAATGTCTCTGGACATGTTCAATGAGAGCTTGGATATGATAATCTTGTCACAGCTAGGAAGTCAAGTCGCGAACTGAAGAAACGTCAGATTGATCCGAGACGAACGTTTGGATCGGTCGCTTTACAGCATTCGCACGTCGCTTTACTAGATCAACGTTAGATCGTTGCGTATCGCGAACGAGTTCAGCAGTGACGGTATAACCGATTTTGTCGCTGATGCGCCGCGCTACGGGTGTCTATAGAGCGAGATTCGTTGATTTCTTTCACCTCTCTGCTGCAGGATGCATGCTTTTAAATTCCAGACGCGAGTGCTGTGGCCCCGCCCGTCCCTTCGTGGGACTTGGCACGGCGTTGGCACCAGCCCACAGGCGCCGGGGGCTTATGGGTACTGTGGGAAAGTGATAAGATAGATTAGCGCCCTTTTCTTTTTTTTCTCTTTTTCCCTCTCTCTCTTTTTATTCACAAGGGGCTCTTGACCTCATCGGCTTTTAAGGTCGCGTCTGCATGTACGCGCTCTCATTGGTCAGCCGTGCGCGCAGCAGCCCGAGGCCTCGGCCAAGCCCGAGCTGTTTTTCAGCGGTGATAAGAATGAAAGGAAGATAATATCATCCGCTTGTCAGCGAGCCATAAAACTCAGGGCAGAGCTGAGAGAGAGAGAGATGTGGAGGAGAAAAGGAGTAGAGGAATGGACGGTGGTTGGGGGGGGAGGGGTGATTCACTACAGGAAATGGTCATCTGCTTAGTCAAAGACCTGTTAGCCCTGTTAGCACTACAGACCTCTGCTGGGCTTTCCTGTCCGAGCCGTGGGGTTCGGGTGAAATATCGGAAACGCTGCGCTCTCTCTCTCTCTCTGTGTGGGGGAGGGTGGGAAGTTCTCCTCCCTATGGCATGCTGTTTGTTCATTCTTGCTTACTAATGAAAACACACAGCGTAACGCGTCCTATCCAGGTGACAACGTTGGTTTAATAGTTAATAATACGTGACCGAAGCCGAGTGTACGCCAAGACGCCTTTTACCATTAATGATGTCGAACAAAAGAGACTGTGAGAATCCCGAGGTGGAGCGACAGCATCTTCATCCAGTCTTCAATCCGATCAAATCATCTTCAGCGTAAAACTCAAAACGACGACCTCGTTTTATCGCGAGACGAGACGAGTGCGTCGTTCCAGACGATGCGCTGCTACGTATGGGTTTTTCACATTCTGATGTAACGGAAATAAAAATATACTTTACGTACAGCTGGACAGAAACGCTCAAACACAACGCGCGGTTTTCCTTTCTGTTGGATTCAGCTCGCCTGACTGACGGAGCGAAGCTGATCCACTTTACTTACGTTATAAAGGATTTTGGATTTTCATCGACGACTCCAGCTTGTTGTGTTTTTTTTTTTTTGTTTGTTTGTTTTTAAATCTGTTCTCTCCGTAGTCATCAGATGAATTTCTAACAATTTGTAAATGAGCCTCCACTCGTAAAGGTTTTGTTCACACGCGAGTCTGATTTTCCGCGGAATCGTCTTGGTTCTTGGCTCCCTGCAATTTTAAATCGCGTTTACGTTTCACTTTTCTGATGAGTTCAGACGAATCAATTTAAATGAATCGTTTAAATTCTGACTGTTAATCAGTGTTTCAGGATAACGGCTTTCAGACGTCGTCCCAGACCTCGCCGGGGGGCGCGACTGGAATTCCTGCGTCATTATTTCAGAGTCCATCTATCGCTCTTCCTTTCTTTCCTCCATCTGTTGTTCATTCTTTTCTTTTTCTTTCTTTCTTCCAGACATCTTTCTTTTGTCGTTCCTTCTTTCTTCCATCCATCATTTGTTCTTTCTTTCTTTCATCTTACCGGTCTTCCTTCCTTTCTTCCATCCATTGTTTGTTCATTCTTTCTTTCTTCCATACATTCATTCTTTTTTCTTTCTTCCTTTCTTTCTTCCATCCATCATTTGTTCTTTCTTTTGTTCTTTTTGTTCTTCCTTCTTTCTTCCATCCATCATTTGTTCTTTCTTTCTTTCTTCTTTCCATCTACCAGTCTTCCTTCCTTTCTTCCATCCATTGTTTTTCTTTCTTTCTTTCTTCCTTCCTTCCTTCATTTCTTTTTCTTTCTTCCATTGACCGGTCTTCCTTTCTTTTATCCATCCATCTTTCTTTCTTTCTTTCTTTTTCATCCATTGTTCTTTTTCTTTCTTTCTTTCATCCACCAATCCATCATTTGTTCTACCTTTCTTCCTGGTTTATGTTGATGTGTAAAGGTGTATCAGGTAAGGTCGGCGGTTGAGGAGGCGGGATCAGTGTTTGTTTGATTTGGATATTCCCACCCATGATCACAAAACTCCGCCCCCCAGGATTTCCGTCCAGCATCTACAAAATGACTGACAGGAGGCGTGGCCAAACGCAAATGAGCATTCCGGACCGGAAATCAGTTTTCCTAATTGGGTTTTGTCAGCCACTTCAAGCATTATTTTTATGATGTTTATTTTATATATATATAAAATATAAATTTTTTCCAAGTTTATTTGTAGGGAGTAATTAATAATAATAATAATAATAATAATAATAAGACAAATCGCACCTTTAAGATCTGCCAATAGACTTCCATTGTAATCACTAGAGTATTCCTTTAATGAAACACTTTTTTTTTTTTTTAAATTTCTGTGTTTCTAAGGTGACGGCGGTCCCTGTCGAGCGTTACTGTGCGGACCGCAGCGCCGAGTATGAGTGGCGGCAGGTCCGTGACGGTGGGAGTTTGACAGCCAAGCAGTGCTTCCTGTTCGGCTCACCTGAGCTGGCGCGCACCTGGGCCGCCCGCGCTCACTACTTCCGCCCTCAGAGCCCGGGGGGGTTGATGGCTCTGCAGCCCCGACACGGCTGGTCCTTCATCAGGATACCGGGTAAGCAGTCGCGTAGCCGTAGCGCGCTAGCCAGCGGCACCGTGTCACTCGCCTGAGCGAGCGCTAGATCATTTCTCTGTATCCGACTATTGTTCCCGCGCTGAGGGTTTTATTTAAGCCGAGGAACTTTCTCACAGCTCCTTCATTTTGATTTCCAGCGTCTCTAGAGGAAGCGACTCGCAAATCTTAATCTTAAAGCCCAGCCCCTGAGAGAACAACACACACCCGCGTTTGCAGCTCGTCTGCTTCGTCGTGATTTTCTTTTTGAGCTGTGGGTAGGTTGTACAGGGCTACGGCGTCTCTGTGCTATTGTGCGTGTGAGTGAGAGCTGGCGGAAACGCTACAGAGGGAGAAGGAGAGGCTGCCAGAGAGACCCGTGGGAGAGTGGTACAGGTCACGGTGGCCACCAGCCCGGGCTGCTGTGGGGTCACGACCTCTGCCTGCACGGCTGCTCCGTCACTGTCAGCGTTTGGCTCAACACACCGCCGTTTGTGAAATGTTAGAGAAAGCATTTTTTTTTTTTACATTTAGTTTCTTTAACTCTGTATGCGGGTGCACGCTTTCTTTTTTGCACACAGAGTCCTGTGAAGCTGGGAGGGGGGACAAAGCAAGGAAGTTCGACTCTGGGACATTGTTTCAGCGCATTGTTAGCTAAGCGTGAGTGTGTGTGAGTGAGCTCCAGCACTCATTCACAGACCAGAGGTGCTTGGGCTCTCGCTCCTTTTCCCATTTTCTCAGAGTCGTACTGTACCCGGGGAAGGAAATGACACAACGCAGGGCTCATTTGAAGCCCCGTGGCAGCGACATCACTATCAGCATCAACATCATCAGGGCCCCCTGTGAAGATGCTGGAACTCAGCGCTGCTTCAATAGCCTTTTGTGATACAAGTTAATCACACACACACACCCTGGGTGAGTTCGGTATATGAACTCATGCTGCTCGGCCGGCTGAATCATCACAGCTTTGTTCATGCAGCAGAGAAATCCCTGTACTGTATATCCGTGACGCTGCGTTCACACGACGTTCCCCTTCACCTGCCGTCCTGTCTGAGGTCTCGCCCAAACCACGCGGTTATGGGAAATGGCTCACATTATTTATTTATTTAATTAATCTACCGGTCTGTCTGATTATCTATTGTCTTGCTGCCTCTGTCTGTCTATTGTGTCTACATGTCTGACTTTGTCGTTCTGGTGCGGCCTCGCGACCCGTCTGTTTCTGCGCACCCTGATGAAGCGGTCATCATCGCCAGTGATAGACAGCCAACGACAACGTCTATCTGTCTGTCTGTTTCTGTCTGCCTAGCTATCTGTTTCTGTGTCTGTCTGTCTACCTGTGTCTGTCTGTCTGTTTTATTCTGTTTGTCTCTCTCTCTCTCTGTCTGTCTGTCTTTTTTCTCTGTCTACCTGTCTATCTCTGCCTCTCTGTGTGTCTGTTTTTCTCTCTCTGTCTGTCTCTCTCTGTCTGTTTTTCTGTGTCTGTCTATCTCTGCCTCTCTGTGTCTGTTTCTCTCTCTGTCTGTGTCTGTTTTTTTCTGTCTGTCTGTCTATCTCTGCCTCTCTCTGTGTCTGTTTTTCTCTCTCTGTCTGTCTCTCTCTGTATCTGTTTTTCTCTCTCTCTCTGTCTGTCTGTCTCTCTGTGTGTCTGTTTTTCTCTGTCTGTCTCTGTCTCTCTCTGTATCTGTTTTTCTCTCTCTGTCTCTGTCTCTCTCTGTATGTTTTTCTCTCTCTGTCTGTCTGTCTCTCTGTGTGTCTGTTTTTCTCTCTGTCTCTCTTTGTGTCTGTTCTTTTCTCTGTGTCTCTGTCTCTCTCTGTATCTGTTTTTCTCTCTCTCTGTCTGTCTGTCTCTCTCTGTATCTGTTTTTCTCTTTCTCTGTCTGTCTGTCTCTCTGTCTGTTTTTCTCTGTCTGTCTCTGTCTCTCTTTGTGTCTGTTTTTTTTCTCTGTCTCTCTCTGTATCTGTTTTTCTCTCTCTGTGTCTATTTTTCTCTCTCTCTGTCTGTCTCTGTCTCTCTCTTTGTGTCTGTTTTTTTTCTGTGTCTGTCTGTCTCTCTCTGTATCTGTTTTTCTCTCTCTGTCTGTCTGTCTCTCTCTTTGTGTCTGTTTTTTTCTGTCTCTCTCTGTCTGTCTCTTTCACTATCTGTTTTTCTCTCTCTGTGTCTGGTTTTTTTCTCTGTGTCTCTGTTTTGTCTCTCTCTGTGTGTCTGTCTCTCTCTCTCTGTGTCTGTTTTTTTTTCTCTCTGTGTCTCTCTGTTTTGTTCTGTGTCTCTCTCTCTCTCTGTGTCTGTTTTTTTTCTCTCTGTCTGTTTTTTTCTGTGTCTGTCTCTCTCTCTCTCTGTGTCTGTTTTTCTCTGTGCGTGTCTCTCTGTCTCTGTTTTTTTTCTGTCTGTCTCTGTGTGTGTGTGTCTCTCTCTGCCATAAATGCGGAGCAGCCGCACGTTTATAAACGTGTAATAAATCACTGCGTGCTGCTGTTCCTTTGCTCCTGTAGTTTCGATCACAGCGCCGCTCTGTGGGCCGGTGATGAAACCAGCAGCCTGGAGAGCAGCGTGCACAACTTCATCTTTCACACAGTCGCTCACCTTTTCTTCATTTTCTTCCTCCAGAGCCAAAGCCAAATATTTACCAGTCAGTCTAATCTTTGTTGTTAATAAATCCAGACGTATAAACTCGCTGATTAGCCGGTGCCCGTCGTCAGAGCGAAGCGGGAACGCTGTTGTTATGGTGACAGCGCGCACATGGTGTGGTGTTTTATTTGTTCATGTCGGTACTAAGGTCAGAGCTTTTTCTGTCGAAGGAAATTCTCGAGTGACGTCAGAAAGACGAGGAGTTTGCTGTGAAAATTGAAGGAGAGGAGAAGCTCGATCGTTTCTAACTGTAATAAGGAACAGAGTGAAGGTTACGCCGGCGGACACGAGATACAATACCGTAAACTTTCTTGATCTCCATCGGAGAAATTGGCACGTTCCGGCAGCTCTGAGGAGAACAGAACGCAGAGCATGTTCATGGTGTAGAAAGATGACAAAGGGTTAATTCTGAAAATGATCATTTTAAGATTCAGATAAAGCGCTTCATGTTTGTTGATTTATCCCCGCTGGTGTTTTCTTCTCCGTTATATTTAGCTCGGGTTTATTTCTGGGAAACCGTTTATGTAAATCGGAAGCGTTCTGTGACTTATTTCAGGATACGAGATCATGACATCTTACATTTAACCCTGAAGTTAGTGCACAAGAGACTACAGGGGCGACATGATGGCGATGTCCAGTCACCACCCCGACCAGGAGAAAACACCTTAATCAGATCACTCCTGACGGCTCGTTAGTGAGGGAACAGCACGCCGTCGGCTCCTGATTGGGAGGGGCTCGTCTGTCCTCGGTGCGTTCGTGAGCAAGCAGCACACCGTCTGCTCCTGATTGGGAGGGGCTCGTCTGTCCTCGGTGCGTTAGTGAGGGAACGGCACGCCGTCGGCTCCTGATTGGGAGGGGCTCGTCTGTCCTCGGTGCGTTCGTGAGCGAGCAGCACACCGTCTGCTCCTGATTGGGAGGGGCTCATCTGTCCTCGGTGCGTTCGTGAGCGAGCGGCACGCCATCTGCTCCTGATTGGGAGGGGCTCGTCTGTCCTCGGTGCGTTAGTGAGGGAACGGCACGCCGTCGGCTCCTGATTGG
>JAPEKL010000022.1:3945651-3959751 GCA_028877455.1 Bagre pinnimaculatus | reverse complement strand
AGTCAGCTGGGATAGGCTCCAGCTTGCCTGCGACCCTGTAGAACAGGATAAAGCGGCTACAGATAATGAGATGAGAATAAGCATATATGTATGTGTGTGTGTGTCAGTGAGCATGTCACTGACCTCTAGTGTTAATTAGTGAAACCTGCACACTGGAGGATCTTCAGGGTTTTAGTTTTCAGTCATTTGGAATTGAACATAACTGCTCTTAAATGTAAAAAACAGGTTCTCTTCATGATCCTGTGTTTGTTTGGCTTGAATGTAAAGTTTGCACGAACTGGAAAAGAAATATGGGAAAAAATTAGTAATAATTATTATAAGTATTTACACACTGCCGCGTCCTTCTTGTCTGATATGAACCTGTTTCCTGAGACTGAACGGATCCATGTGAACTGACATGGAGGGAAACAACAACAACAACAACAACAACCACCACCACCAAAAAGAAGCGTGAGAAAAGTGTTTGGCCTGTGCCGGCATGTTCTGCATTTTTTAATCAGAAAGGAAGCAGGAAATGATGTCACTAGGTCACAAACAGGATGCTGTGATTATAACACAATGAGAATGCCTGGCCATGTGATGGAGACCCTGAGGCCAAAGAGCGGGGCACACACACACACACACACACACACACACACATACACACATGCTGTGTAACAAGTTGCAGGTCGAAAGCTTTACCACATGACTAATTGCTGCGATAACGAGTGTTATGCGCCGGAAGCGTTTTGCTAACCTTGTTGCTTTTCGAACATCCTTTTCATCCGGATGATGCTGAGTGTGTTTATCCATATATGTGTGTGAGAGACTTGCTTACTGCTGATGGCGTAAATAATAACTAATAAATAACTAATCCCCGAGTCCTGTACTTTACATCCTTGACCTTCTGCTCAGTGAACCTCGACACCGGACTAGATGGTGAATTATTTCCAGCCCGAGACGAGGAAAAAACACCACCCCAGACCTGCGTTCAGGTGTCTGTCACGGCTTTGACACGGGACCTAAACAAGTAACACGTGTACACATCTTTGTCCGCCCTGTCGAGTCTGGGCTCGCGCTCCTAATGGAGGACGTAAATTCCCTCCCAGCTCCGGCCTGTCTCACAGACGACCTTTCCTCCGTTAAGTGGAGACCCAGGTGACCCTGCGCCACCCATATGGAAAAAGCGACAATAAATAATCCCGGGTTCAAGCTCCAGATTGCTCAATTAAACTTTTTTTTTTTCCTAAAGCCCGTAGCTATTTTGTTTTTTGTTCTCGGTGCCAGCTTTGCCCTGAAGCCCATCTGTGCAGGACACGACCACATGCATGGCTCAGCCGCCAGCTTTTGTTACAGGTTACGGGAAACAGGAGGGGGAGCGGGAGCACTGTTTCTCCTTTTTAACCCCCCCAATCCATGAAGACGAGGCCAAGATTGTTGGCGTGTGTGTGTGTGTGTGTGTGAGAGCTTTATAGCCGCAGCACTCGCTACGTGGAGCTGGGTGAGAGGGGTGGCATATGCCGCTGTTTTTATGGCGGAGCAGGGTTGCACCCCGGGGGCATCTGTTTCACTCCCACACTTCGCCAGCTCGAGGGGCCTGTAGCCGAGGCAACGGATTTGAATTTCAAGCCAATTTACAAGTGAGGGGGTGACGACAGGGTGAGAGGGACTTTTCTTTCTTTCTTTCAGAGATGTGAAGAGAAATTAAAATATTTATCTAATTCAACATCAAAAACCAGCCATGAATTATTATTATTTTTTTTTATTCTTCAGTTTGTTTGTTTGTTTGGTGTTTTTTTTATAAATATGCATTATATACAAAAAAATAATAGTATAAAACATATAAAGAGCAGTGTGTTGTAATTAAATTAACTCTGCAAATAATCATTTTTCTTTTAAAAATTACATTATTGGTCTAAATTTATAGGCAGTCAGTGGTTGGTGTGCAGTCTTTTGTCTTTTATTTTCTCCCTCTTTTCTCCAATTCCGATCCCTGCTGTTTCTTGATTGCATCCATTCCTGGTTTTCCATCAATCCAACGAAACAAAGCTGAGCGTCCCGTTCGTTCTGTTCCTTTTAAGGCTTTTTTGTGAAATTTGGGCTGCATACAATCTCGGAGAACAAAACAGTCTTGATATGATTTGTACTTTTTTTTTTTTTGTACAGACATTCATTTCCTCATGATTGGAATGGGAGAGGCTGTGATTGTTCCTCCATCTCTCCCAAACCGTGGTTTCTTTTCTTTTCTTTTCTTTTCCGTTTTTGCATAGTGGGCAATGATGCTGGCGTGAAGGTTTGGACGTCCCTGGCACCTTCAGAGTGATTAGTTGGCAGATGACGTGTCTGTGATTGCCACATGATCGAGAGAGAGAGAGAGAGAGAGAAAGAGAACGCTCCCTCCCTCCCTCGATGTGAGGAGGGGGGACGTCTCTCTGCTCTGTGCCAAACACTTTATTCCCCCTCTGGTCCTCCTGCAGTGCAGTCAGTGTAAGTCCTGCTTTTTTTTCTTCCTTACAAGCTTGAGAGGGAAAAACCATAAAACCATGAGACCACACCTCAGGGGTCAAAGAAAAAAAAAAGAAAGGAAAAGAAAAGAAAAGGTCCAGGACTGTACACGTCTGTACACGCAAAGCAAGCTTCATCTATTGCGTCCTCAAGTTTCTCAGAGCAGCAGTGGACATCACAAAAAATCATCTCCAGTCTTTCAGTTCTTTTTTTTTTGTAAACAATCCAGAAAATTCTGCTTTGATTGTGTTTTCTTTCTCCTCGCACCTCCCGTGTTTCTGTTTCATCCTCCCGTCATGTTGTTTATACCTGAAAAAAAAAACCTTGACAATTACAATCACAATCGCGTTCCAATACTTTTGCACACATTAAGGAAATTAAGGGACCCCCCCCTGCCCCCGCCCCGCATCTATCCGTCTCACCTCAGTTGCTATGACGCATTCACTCCTCTCCTCCGCTATTACAAACACAGACTGGTACATGGAGTCTCTCGGGGAGCATATCGTTGATATCCTACACTCGGGCTTTTCACTGCGCACAAAAATCACACACTCGGTGTTAGCGTGAAGGAAAAGCAGCTCGGCTTACCATATAGTCACGGTGAAAGACGAGGGGTCAGATTAATCAGGCGCTCTTTTTAAAACATGCTACAAGTTAGATTTAATTCCGTTTGAACTGAATTCTCAAAGTGTCCCTTGGACTCACCTGTACATTCTACTCAACGGTATTTTGTCTTCTAAACACTTTTCGTACTTGTGACTTTTATCCTCTTGCGTCTGGCTTTCCTTAAACTCTTTCGATGAGTTGTAGTCCAAATGGTAGTTCTTGAGGATGTAATTGGACTTCTCCTGGCTGCAGTCCACCTCCAGGTCCACCTTCTTGTTCGTGTTCTTGAGCTGTGACGTCGGGATCAGATTGTCCCTCTGCGTATCCGATTGATTGTTCATGGCGTCGTGAGTCCTTTCGGCAGCCGCTTGCCTGTGGATGTGGTGCAGTGCGACTGCCACCATACACGCGAGCATGAGCAGAGCCACTAAACCTACGCCGAGGGACACGGCGGCCCACTGGAAGTCGTTCTGCGGCTCATGGGTCGTTTGTACGGGACGCGTGATGTCAACATAGTCGCAGCGTGGCCCTGTATAGCCGCTGGGACACAGACAAACAGGAGGGCTGTCGGGGACGTTGGTGCACGATCCTCCGTTCAGGCAGAGATGCTGCGACGAGCAGGGGGCGCTGTGGAACTCGCAGTTCTGCCCGGTGTACCCTGGAGCGCACGAGCAGGAGTAGCCGTTGATGCCGTTGTGACAGGTGCCGCCGTTAGCGCAGGGGTTCGAGGAGCAGTAGTTGATGTTGATCTCGCAGCGCTGGCCTGTAAATCCTGCTCGACAGCTGCACATACGGACGCCATTCAGGATCACACACACGCCACCTGTGGAGCACGGGGAGTTTAGTTACATGCAGGTAAACATACACACATACGTACATCAGGTGGGGACGGGACGTACCATTAGCGCATGGTAGAGTCGTACATTTGTCCACCCTTTTCTCACAGTTGAGTCCGGTGTATCCTTTAGGACAGTCGCACAAATAGCTGCGTCCGTTGTCCCTCTCGTGGCACTTTCCGCCCTGAAAGCAGGGCATGTCCGCGCAGGTCAGGAGGCTCTGCTCGCAGTGTGTGCCCTCGAAACCTGGCAGACACGTGCACGTGTAGCCGTTATCCAGCTCCTGAAAGATACATAACTTTAGCAGACTGCCCTATTAGCATGCTAAGCTTCTCGCTAAGACATCAGGAGCAGCAGCAGGACTCACCACACAGTGTCCTCGGTTCCTGCACGGGTTGCTGTCGCAGTGACGCACCTCCAGCTCGCAGTTGACCCCAGTGTAGCCCGGCCTGCACGTGCACGTGTAGCTGCCCTGCCCGGTGTTCATGCATGTGGCTCCATTCAGACACGGCTTGTGGTGGGTGCAGAAGTTCAGATCTAGTGTCAAATGTGAATGATAGCACTTAAATCACGACCTAGAGTCAACTCGCTAGTTACGAAACTATGCTTGTGCTCAACTGGCTAATAAAACCCTTTAAACCTCCCAGTTTCTGTCAGCAAAAAAAAAAAAAAATTCTGTCTTGTATCCAAATGCAAGATCACAACAATAAATATATCAGAAAAGAATCTAAGAATATACTCTTAGGAAAGAGTTCCTACTCCTAGAATAAGGGTTTTTTGAATAGTTCAGGGTTCTCAAATGTAAAAGAGACACAACCTGTTCCACATAGAACCTTAATCAAACCAGATCAGATTGCTAAATCCATTATATCCATTTGGAAAAGATTCCTACTCTTCAAAAATGGGTTCTTCCACTTAGAAAGATGTTCCTGTTCTTCAGAAAAAAAGGGTTCTTGTCCTTAGAATGAGGTTCTTTCTTTTAGAAAAGAGTTCCTGCTCTTACAAAGAGGTTCCTATTCTTCGGGCCAAGGGGTTCATAGTCTTTGGAAAGGGTTCCTGTTCTTAGAACGAGGTTCTTTCTTTTAGAAAAGAATTCCTACTTTGAGAAAGAGATTCTTATTCTTCAGGCAAAGGGGTTCATAGTCTTTGGAAAAGGTTCCTTTTCTTAATATGAGGTTCTTTCTTTTAGAAAAGAGTTCCTGCTCTTAGAAAAAGGCTCCTATTCTTCGGGCAAAGGGGTTCATAGTCTTTGGAAAGGGTTCCTGTTCTTAGAACGAGGTTCTTTCTTTTAGAAAAGAGTTCCTACTTTGAGAAAGAGATTCCTATTCTTCGGGCAAAGGGGTTCATAGTCTTTGGAAAAGGTTCCTGTTCTTAGAATGAGGTTCTTTCTTTTGGATAAGAGTTCCTGCTCTTAGAAAAAGGTTCCTATTCTTCAGGAAAAGGGGTTCGTTGTCTTAGAAAAGGGGTTACTAAGAGTTTATATTTTTATGTAGGACATTGAAATGTTTTCCCAGATGGGCAAGAACCTTTAAGGAAGCTAGACCTTCTTCTTCTTTTTTTTCCTAAGATGCAATATTGGGACTAATTGATCTTGTAATATTGGAATACTGAAATTCCTGGAATATTGTTTTTTTTTTTTTTTTTGTCGATTCTATACAAAACTGTCTAAAACTTTCAAAACCATTTCATAACCCACACACACACACACAGAGGTATAATGAATTAAAGGTCCTTATGTAACTCCATAACACAAAAGGAACCCTGAAGGATCTGCTTGTAGTAAAACTTGTACTCTATGCCATGGAAATAAAACTGAATTTAATCTCATATACACTGGGAATGTATCAGTGTGTTACACCGGGGAGTTTCCTTTCAGATAGGGTTCTGAAAAAAACCCCATTTTACCTCATTTTACTCTTGTGATGATTTTTTACTAGCGGTTATTTGTATAAACAGCTCTGAGACTGCTTTTGGACTGACGTGATGTTCAGCCTCACCTTGATCACAGAAGAGTCCTCCCCAGCCTTCTTTACAGTGACACTCCCATGGCTTGTGGCATGTACCATGCTGACACACGGGATGTTTCCTACACTCGGTACAAAACGTTCCCTGCCAGCCCTCTCGGCACCTGCAACACATAACCACAGAACAGCTCATTAGAAGGAGAATCCTTTGTGTTCATGTACTCCCTCCATCCGGTTCTGGTCTATTAATTAGCGCCAAAAAATAATTTTTCCAGTTTGTGTACTTACATACACTCTCCAGGGTTGGAGCAGTTGCCGTTAGCTTCGCTGCAGCCTTTAAGGCAGATCGCTGTGAAAGGAAGTGGAAATGCTGATTAGTCACACAGGAACTCAAATATTCAACAAATAACTTCATACATCAATTTTGCATCATAAATAATGTGAATTACGAACAATCCTGATAATGTGGTATCAGTGGTTATTTAAAGCTTCTAGCTCTGTTCCTCAGTCTCAAACATGGGTGTCGGTAAGGGGTGGCCAGTACCACCCTGGTGTGATCCATGGCCACCCCAGTAAGACTTTATTCTTATTTTTCTTATCATTAATGCCACATGATTCTAAATTAGTACGCGACCTGGTAAATCTCACTGTAACAGGCTACTTTGATTAATAACATAACACCCACGAGAATGTCTCTGGGAAATTCATGCTAATCATTATCCAATGGCGAGCACTGTCCACAAGCAAGTTTAGCAGAGAACTACTCCCTGGCCCAACAAACAAACAGGTGAGCAAGCGCTGATCAGACCTTTTCTTTATGCTCATGATAATTTTATTTGGTGTCAGAACACTGGATTTCTACCGTTAGCTAATGATATTGACTTGATAGCATTAGCATACTTCATAAGATGGAGCCAAATGTTTTGTTAACTTTTTTTGGAAACAAAATGTACGTCTGATGGAGATCCTACTCCGGTCATACACAGACAGGGATACGGTAACATAACGTAACGTAACATTTTCTTTGTTATGGATTAGCATTTTGTCCCACCCTAGATAATAACGTATTTTGACTTAATAACTTGTTAGTTCGACTTTTTTTTTTTTTTGCGTATTATTTGATTATTAGAGATGACACATGTACCTGATTTTCACTGAAACAACATCTGGTTTGATTTATTTAAAATTTATGTCAAAATAACCAGATATTAAGTCAGTGTAATGATATTAAGTCCAAATAACGACATGATATCTTGGAATAACGAGTTATTAAGACAAAAATTTTGTTTGACAGCTCAGAGACACATTTGTGTGGACATTGTGAAATATTAAAGATCTCGATTTGGACGTAGAGACTTCATGGAGAGTTTTTAAATCCAAAATGGCGCCCGTTTGTGCTGACGTACAGTAAAGAAGCAGCTCACGCGACGGTGCGCTGTAACCGTGACAACACTCTTCCAACATACAACTCTCGGCTGACGGACTAGCCGAGCTTGCTGTGTAAATATGATTAATTATTATTAGTAATCGAGGAGGAATTTAAGAAGAAAAAAATGATGGTACTAGGCTTCCAGTGTGACTTTTAGAGGTTGTGGGCGGAAATCCAGACAGAATCCGAGCTGCTAGTTTTAAAATTATTTATTTTACAACAACATTGGATTTTTTGACAATCCAGCACTTCCGGATCACCTCAGAGCTAAACTAGCCACGCCCCTTTCTGGTTTCAGAGCGCCTGATTGGACAGGACGTGAGAGGCGTTGGTGTGCTCGCTGTTTGTAATTGGCGTCTGTGTTATATACACACTAAAGTGCTTTTTTTCCCCTTTCTTTCTTCATAAAGTGGGTTGAACTGCGGCTTTTTTAGACCGGAACAGATGCTCCGTCTCAATTAAAAAAAAAAAAAAAAAAGGACAGCTGCCACTATTGTTGTTCTCAGGCCGCGCGAGCCGTAATTTTGCAGCTGCCACGCCGCAAAGCCACAATGAGAGCGCGCACAACGGCGGCGCGTGGCGGATAATAACGCCACGATTAGGACAGCGCGTGCTCGACTAGGATTAAATTACCAAGCACGCGCTCTCTCTCTCTCTCTCGCGGCGCCCACACACACACACAGCGCCCTAGTTTATCCCACTTCTCCAGTAATAAGCAAAGATTTCCGCGCATGCGCACTGCTCCTTCCCCATCAACTCGTGCTTCTCCAAACATCCTAAATCCTCTACTCCGACTGTAATGTAGGTCACAGATATTCACAGCTTTCCCATCATCAAAACTGCATAAATTTAAAATCAAATTTATGAGAAAGTTCTGATTAAACTACACCAAAGAATGTAAATAAAAACAGAAAAAAAAGTTCTAGCCACGTTGCACAAATGGTGGACATCATCGGATCTACACTGACTTCCAGTTTCATTCTGATGAAGTCGCAATAATAAATCAGGTGAAAACTTGTTTGATAAGTCTGTAATTACATGCTAGAGGAGGATAAAATGCTTGAGAGGCCCGAAACCAGATCCAAACTCATAGCGTTTGGCAAAGTGAAGCGCATGGGGCTCTCAGTAATGGCATTAACCGTAATGAGTGCTCCTCAAACTGCGAGAGAAAGCAGCTGGCTCGACATATTGGAAGTGTTTCCAGCAGAGTTGCCAGATTTTGGTTTTAAATCCACCCAGGCTTCTCAAAGTGCACTGTCCAAATCCTAAACTGTACCAGCCCTTGTCACCAGTACCCTTGGTACCCTTATATACCTTTACTCTAGAGCGAGGCCTATATCCGTGACATAATAAAGGCACAAAAGATAAGTGAACAGTTCAACACCGTTTCTTTTTCCTGAAGGTCGTGATAATCACAAACCAATTACCAAAGCTGTTCTATTTATTATTACATCCCGAGTTATAGTTACAAGTTTAATCTTGACCTCGTTAAAATGAAAACAAACGGCCTTAAAAACATATAAAGTCAACTTCACTCTAATGATGAATTTAATTTACAATAAAGCAGGTCTTGTGAGCGGAAAGTTCATCCATAAAAAGTTTAAAAGTCCCCTGGATGTGGAAACAGTTTAAGAACCCGTGCATTCCACTAACCCATGTTATTATTTAAAATAAAGATCATCTTACAGCGTAAAAGATGTTTTTTGTTTCTTCAAATGATTTGAAAGTTGAAGGGTTCAAGGTGGATGAACTGCAAATGCCGACAAAGACTTGTTTTTTTAATCACCGTGCACATTTTCATTTAAAGCCATCTGGATCGAATAAAAGAACGTCTCAGCTACTACAGAACACCTTGGTGAATTTCGTTCAGGTGCAGGACGATGGTCTGAAATGAGAATGACAGATCTCCAGGAGCACTAAAAGTACCTGGATGGATCACATCTGCATCTGAATTTCTTTGTAAAAGGAGGTTATGAGGTTGGCTGGTGAACACAGAGGCCCCACGTGCACCTGAGAAAGCACACTGGTGGTGGTGGTGTTTTTTTTAAGAGCAAGGTGAAGCACTAAAGCAGACCCTGAGTCTCCTAAAGGCCAGTGCGTGGTGATCTCTGGTTGCTTACGTTCTTCGCAGTATTCCCCTTTCCAGCCGGGGAGACAGGATAACTGCCCGTCTGGCTTGCAGGTGTAGTGGCCAAAACGGTCGTCCCTGGGCGTGCATATTTTGGAACAACTGTCGCCGTAGTAATTTTCATTGCAGATGAACCGGTAAGAATACCTTAGCTCCGTCTGCTGATTGCTTTGGACATCCTGAGACCACTCAGCCCCTACTTCCAGCTGTCTTTGGATGGCAAAAGAACTAATCTGTAAGTCGGGGTTGTTTGGGTCTATGGAGGGGAACAAAAAGAACGAAAAACATTTAAGAACAAGAAGAAGAGTTCGTCACATGTACATTACAGCACAATGAAATGCTTTTTGTTTTTTCCCCACATATCCCAGCTTGTGAGGAAGTTGGGTTCGGAGCTCAGGGTCAGCCACGATACAGTGATATTTCAAAAAAATTCAACAAAACACAATTGCAAATGTTCTGTGTTTCCACTGAGTGAGGTTACTAAAGCTGGAGTTTCTCCTCTTGTGAAAACTCTTACAAAGCTCTCTCTCTGTCTGTCTCTCTCTCTCCCACTCTGTCTCTCTCTCTCTCTGTCTGTCTCCCTCTTCCACTCTGTCTGTCTCTCTCCCTCCCTCTCCCACTCTGTCTGTCTGTCTCTCTCTCCCTCTGTCTCCCTCTTCCACTCTGTCTGTCTGTCTCTCTCTCTCTGTTTGTCTGTCTCTCTCTCCCTCTCTCCCTCCCCCACTCTGTCTGTCTTTCCCACTCTGTCTGTCTGTCTGTCTCTCTCTCTCTCTCTCTCTCTCCCTCTTACTCATTCTGTCTGTCTCTCTCTCCCACTCTGTCTGTCTGTCTCTTCCTCCCCCACTCTGTCTGTCTTTCCCTCTCTGTCTCTCTCTCTCCCTCTTACTCATTCTGTCTCTCTCTCTCCCACTCTGTCTGTCTCCCTCACCCTTTATCTGTCTGTCTCTCTCCCCTGTCTGTCTCTCTCTCCCCCTCTATCTATCTATCTGTCTGTCTGTCTTTCCCCTCTATCTGTCCGTCTGTCTGTCTCTCTCCCCTGTCTGTCTCTCTCCCCCCTATCTATCTATCTATCTATCTATCTATCTATCTGTCTTTCCCCTCTATCTGTCCGTCTCTCTCTCTCTCCCTCTCCCTCTTTCTCCCCGTCTGCCTGTCTCTCTAACTCTCTTTTTCTCTCCCCCGCCTGCCTGCCTGTCTCTCTTTCCCCATCTGTCTGTTCCTTTCTCTCTCTCTCTCTCTCCTGTCTATCTCTCTGACTCTCTGTCTCACTCTCTCTCCCCATCTGTCTTTCTCTCTTCCCCCTGCCTGTCTGTCTGTCTGTCTGTCATCTGTCTGTTCCTCTCTCTCTGTCTCTCTCAGAAAGGAGAGAATCGCATTTTCATTTGCGCTTCATATCATGTCATGTGACTTAAATAAGAAAAATGTGTTTCTGTTTCAATTTTGTGAAATATTGCTTTATTGAATTGTCTGGAAAAAAAACACCTTGTGAGCATAAAAACTTTGCACGATATTCAGGTTTTTTTTTTTTAACTCACGTTTCCTATACCCAATTTCAATTTGCACATTAATGGAAACATGATGAAGGGCAGCCTGGTGGTGCTGGGGCTTGAACCCCTGACCTTCTGATTAGTAAGCAGAGCCCTAACCATTACACCATCACTACCCCAAAATCGATAGCTATAAAAACTACAGCTACTTTCACACACTCTCAGTGCTGGACTCTGCTTCGAGGTTTAATCCAATCCATAGAAATAAAAAGAACCAAAAAAACCCCAACGAATTTCCTTTTTCCTTTAAGTCGAGCGAAAAACATTCCCATGCTATTATCCCGTTCCAAAGGGCGGGACACAGAAAGGTGTAAAATACAGGAAAGTGCAGTCGGATGGTTTTGGCAAGCGTCAAGTATTCTCACCAAAGCCCACTGCGCTTTCCCACGCCAAAAATAAACCAAAGGAAGTCCAATTGTGTTCGAGTATGAGAATGTGAAGGTGTTTTTGAAGCGAGAGGAAAACGCAGTTGCACGGCTGTACATATGCGTAAAACAAAACAAACAACAACAACAAAAAAATCCAATCTTTATTATTATTATTATTATTATTATTATTATTTTTACCACAGGAGAGATCTTGAATAATAATAATAATAAATAATAATAATAAAATTGTATCTAGTATATATATAGTGAACATAACCTCGAGGCTCATAACATCTTGTAGAAAATTAAAACCAAACAAACAAACAACTAACAATGCTTTACTTAATTCACTCCAAGCATTGGTGTGTATAATAGTGAGTGTCGCCCTCTAGTGGCTAAAAGTGGAAGTACTTACCTACAGGTGTATCCTCTGAGGGTGAATACCAGGCCTCAATGATCAGAGAAAATGATCCCTAAGGAGAGAAAGTGTCATAAATACATCACATCTATAATTAGGCCACAGCCCAGAAGATGATTTATTCAAAAAAACTGATCATTTATGTTATTTATGTAAATTAGGATGAAATGTCCATGAGGGGTACGAGTTCATGCAACAGCGCAGGTGTAAATTCTGCACATCAGCGTACCGACTGCTGCTTTATTTTGTAATCCCAGCTTTAGTGGAAAGTTTTCTGACTGCCTCGTGCACTTTTTTTTTTCTCCCTCTTACCGGCCATCTGAAGTTGAAGGGCAGGCGTATGAGTGTGCTCGGGGGTCCTGCTTCCATCTTGAATGAGTTGGAGCCCAGCATGGAGGTGACGTTCTTGCCGAAGATGCAGTCCCCTGGAGACAAGGACACCTGGTAGTTCTTCAGACAAACGCGGAAAAAAGTCCTGCAGTCTGGTCTGCATGAGGTTCCGCTCGCCAGCAGACCTTTGAAGTTCTTGAACTCGTGGAGCTTCAGCTCGAAAACACCAGATCCGTATATCTATAGATGGATACAGACAGAAAAGCTGCATGTCAAGTTTCAGAAATAAAGGTGTGGTTTACCTGTGGAGTATGTTTGAAAGCCTAAGCTCAAATATGCGTCCAACCCAAAGACGCTTCTTTTACTCCTGTGAGTGTAACGGAGCTCTGTATAGCACTAGTCAGGATAGTGTCTCGGTGTCTGACGAGACCAGAGGTCAAAAAATATTTCCTTTCTTTTGTGTCAGTTCAGAAAGCGTGCGACATGCCGTCCATAGTTATGCTCCAGCTTTTCTCCACCAGGTAATCATGTGTTAATGAAGTATTTCTTAGTAATAGTTGCATTGCTCTCGGTTTATAAGATTTCCATGGCAAGCAATGAAACAAACAAGGAACACAAGAAACAGTTAAACTTTTACAGCTGCTCCAACACACATTTTATTTAACTTGGTCATGCTCGTGCAGATGTACTTCAGGAAGTGTCCCCCCCCCCAAAAAAAAAAAAAAAAAGGGTGGTGTAGTGGTTATCACTGTCACCTAACTGCAAGAAGGTTCCGGGTTCGAACCTCATGGCCAACAAGGGCCTGTCTGCATGGGTTTCCTCTGGGTGCCCTGGTTTCCCCCACAGTTCAAAGACATGCAGATTTGGTACAATAGGTGCCAACTGGAGTGGTTTCCCCAGCCATAATTTATATATATATATATATATATATATTGCTATAGCAAAAGCTAATTAAATAAAAAAAGTAGACATTTGAAAAAGAAAGAAAGATGCAGCTTTGTGTTTTCATGCACAGGATGTTTTTATCAAGCACTCATCATGTCTGAGCTGCTAAAATCCTAAACTCACATATTATTATTATTATTATTATTATTATTATTAGCCATGTTGTGGTTCTTCATCACTCTGCACTGCAACACTGTGAGGTGATGGTGATGGTGATGATGAAGGTGCATTTACCTGCGTTAGGAGCGCGCTGTAGGATGCGATCAGAAAGGTGAACCAAGCTGCCATCCTTTATATTTTCCCAGAATGCTGTGGCGGGGCAGCTGGGTCACCCCCGGGGTAATTCCCTACCAAAAATAAAGCTCCTATTCCAAAGTGGAAGGAAGGCTTCAAGCTGTATATAAATAAAATAAATAAAGCACACAAAAGTAGGATGAAGAAGAAGAGGAGGAGGAGGAGGAGGGGGTATATTCCTTTGCGCGTCGCCGCTCTTCCGTGCGCAAAAGGCGCGTTCACATTTCCAGGTTATCCAAAAGGTGGAGCGTTGGATCCAGTCTCATTATCCGTCCCGTCCCTGCATGTCCACTATTCCACAGACCTCCCGTGCGTGTGTGTGTGTGTGTGTGTTGTTTTCTGCTACTGTGCGCGTTAGACTTCTGTAATCACGCAGATGTTTGGACCCGAACGCGTCCTGAATGAAGTGGAAGTTCAGACGCACAGCAGAATTTATACAGGCTTCCAGTCCGCGCTGCTCATTACATAAACTGTCCATCATTAGAGCCGCCCACTTTATTCAGCTCCCCCTCCTCCTCCTCATCATCATCTGGCCACGCCTACTCGCTCCAACAACAATGATGTGCACATGTGGAACAAACAGCACACTGCTCTGCTAGTACTGTGTTATACAGGAGAATAATAATAATAATAATAATAATAAATAAATAAATAAATAACACAGGGCGGCACGGGTTCGAGCCCCGTGGCCAGCGAGGGCCTTTCTGTGTGGAGTTTGCATGTTGTCCGCGTGGGTTTCCTCCGGGTGCTC
>JAPEKL010000022.1:3773340-3784078 GCA_028877455.1 Bagre pinnimaculatus | reverse complement strand
ACTGTCTGTTACTGTATGTCTCTCTCTCTTTCTATTTCTATCTGTATCTATCTGTCTCTATCCCTATCATTATCTTTATCTGTATCTCTCTCTCTCTCTTTATCTCTCTCTCTCTGTCTCTATCTATCTCTATCTGTCTCTCTCTATTTCTCTCTCAATCTGTATCTCTATCACTATATCTGTATCTCTCTCTATACATATCTTTATCTCTCTCTCTCTCTATCTCTCTCTATCTGTCTCTCTCTCTCTCAATTTGTATCTCTATCACTATATCTGTATCTCTCTCTCAATCTGCATCTCTATCTCTATCTGTATCTCTCTCTCTCTCTCTCTCTCTCTCTCTCCTGCCTCACCCATGAAGTGCTTCATCATAAGGGTTGCCAGGTGTGACAAAACCTGATCAATAGTACTTCTGAAAAAAATTGAAATATTCTCCTTTTCAGAAGTCCTGATTTGCACCGCAGAAGTATCACAAATCACAGATAATCTGAAAGAGCAAAAATAAATGTTGCAGCAACAAATGTACAAAAATAGTAACTGCACAAACCAACATGCAAGAACTTTAAAGAACAAACTAAAGAGCTGCTGAGCATGCCAGATGGAACAGTTTTCTTTTTTTTAAGCAGGAAGGTTTAATATGTGTCAGAAAAAGAAACAGAAAAAATGGTATGGTTAATATTATGAGGAAATGTAGAAAAGGGTTTGCAGGAGGTAATGATGACAGAACTGACACAGAAATGTTCGGGGCAACACGAAGAACCTGACGAATCTGCTGTCCAGTAAAGTGCAATGTAAGATTAAAGTGCAATAACTGGAGCAAGAAAAGTGCAAATAAAATAAATTTTCCAAATTAAATGGAAAGGTGCAGTAACTTTGTAGCAACACAAGTGCAAAAAAATTAAACATTGTAGAAATAAAAGTCCAAAAATATATTTGTAGCAATGAAAGTACAAGAATTAAATACTGTAGCAAAAAAAGTGCAAAAAAATGGCATAACAAAAGTAGAAAAAAATTAAATGCTGGAGCAATAAAAATATATTTGTAGCAACAAAAGTGCAAAAAACAAAAAACTTTGCAGCAACAAAAGATAGACAAATAAATAAATAAATGAATGAATGTTGGCGCAAAAAAAAAACTAGCAACAAAAGTGCAAAAAATTTTAATATTGTAGCAAGAAACTGCAAAAAATTAACTTTGCTGCAATAAAAGTATAAAAATTAAACATTCTAGAAATAAAAGTCCAAAAATTTATCTGTAGCAGCAAAAGTACAAAAAATAAATACTGTAGCAAAAAAGTGCAAACAAAAATTTCAGCAACAAAAGTAAAAAAAAAATGAAATGTTGGAGCAAAAAGTGCAAAAAAGTATAAAAAAAATGAAACACTGTAGAAATAAAAGTCAAAACATATATTTGTAGCAATAAAAGTGCAAAAGAAAACCTTTGCAGCAACAAAAGTAAGTAAATAATTAAGTAAGTAAATAAATGTTGGAGCAAAAAGTGCGGAAAAAACCCCCAACAACTAGCAACAAAAGTGCAAAAAAATTTAAATATTGTAGCAAGAAACTCCAAAAAACCCCCCTTTATTTCAATAAAAGTATAACAAAATTCAATACTGCAGCAATAAAAGTCCCAAAATATATTAGTGGGAACAAAAGTACAAAAATAATAAACACTAGGAACAAAAGTGCAAAAATTAAATACGGTAGCAACAAAAGTGCAAAAAAATTATTTTTGCAACAGCAAAAGTAAAAAAGAAAAAGAAAAAGATTGTAGCAAAAATGTGCAAAAACCAACTTTGTACCAATAAAAGTATAAAAAAAATAACATTTGTAGCAACAAAAATGTAAAAATTAGCTTTGTCCAAAAATTGCAGCAAAAAACAGCGAAGAAAAAGAAAATCAGTAAGTAAGTAAGTAAATAAATAAATAAATACTCAATAAACTTAAATTTGCACACCCTGTATACTCAACACCCAGTGGTCATTGTTTGCTTTTTCAAGATTTCAATTTTAACAAAGAAAAAAAGACAATATTTTTGATTTTTTTTTTATAAAACGTAGTTATGAAAAACCTGAAGAAAAGCTGCTCTCTCTAAGACATAAATATAAACAGGAAATATATGTTGAGCTGTCAAATGAGTGTGACCTACTGGGAAAATTCCTCCTGCTTCAAAAGGGCAACCTGAACATGTACTGGATCATAAGATCTCGTCAGGTCATGCAGGGCCTCAACTGCATGCTTATCTGCGGGTTTGCTTTCCGGTTTCCTCCCACCTCCCAAAAACATACTAGTAGGTGGAGCGGTGATTTAAAATGCCCCAGGTGTGAATGTAGGAACACGTATAGGGGAAAAAACAGCTCGTAGTTCAGTGACTCCAGTTTCCTGAAGGAAGCTCATTGAGAAAGGAAAGCGTCTAATAGACTAAACTTTTAAAACAACAAGAAATATGTACAGTAGCTCTTCTGGTGTGATTAGTGAATGTTCATGTCCATGATGGTGAATGTTCTAGTCCAGGGGGTTCTGGGCAAAACAACTCCAGATGGACATTTTGAAATTTCTTCAACTTCATCTTGAAAAAAAAAAAATTATCGTATTGACTTCGGCTGTTGCACTGAGACAGGAACAGGAACTAGCAGAGGAACTTGGGATAGAGATTCATTGAGTGATATTCGTCATATTCCTTTGTAAAACAAACGAGGAGATGAGATGATGTTCTCTCTCGACCCCAATTGTAAATCAAGTCCCTAGTTTGGGAACTCATGCTCGAGTCAAAAGTTGTAACATGAAGACATTTGATGCTTTGTTTAAAGCTATAAACTTTAAATGAAGGGTTTACACACAATACTGTAGTATATCCATGGGAAAAGTGTGGACCTGGCAACCCTGAGCCTGACCATTGTTCCCTGAGAGTGAGACCCTGCAACATGTGCTGACCTCTGCTGGACACTTTACGAAGTTCGCGACAATTAGGTCACGCCAAACGAGCGAATCTCATCTGTGTTTGTATTACGAGTATCATGTGGTGCACACACACACACGAACAAGAGAGATCTGCTTCACCAGAATACTGAAAAAAGTTCTCCTTCTTCCTGGAGCTCCTGAATGACACATCAGCTAATGATCATCAGCAGGACCATCTCGAGCCGTGTGTGTGTGGCTGAGTGAGTGTTTGGCTGTGGAAAGCACTTTTCAGGCTCTTCAGGTGGAGCTGTGGAGTGGGCAGTGTGTGGGTGGGAGAGAGCGATGGAGCTGAGAGGTACTGGAGGTAATGATGCTGGTGAACAAATATACCTTCCTCTCGTCATGGATCTAGCCAATCACTCTAATGATCGCTTCAACGTGAAGCAAGATGATGGCTCTGGAATAAGTTCTTCACCTCGTACGGGGGTGGACGAAAGCTCTGGATGCTAGGAAAGCTCTGGATGGAGCTATAAGTAGGCACCAGGCCTTGTGGATTGTACGCACACACATACACCACACTGTAAATTAGCCCTTCTCCCCGCAGTTCATTATTCATAATGCCCCGATTAATTATGAAACGACCTGAAATCTGACGCCAGTCCAATACATTTGGTGGTTGCCTAGAAACCCCTGGCTCATATTAAACACCGCTATTGTTGGGAAATAAAGTGTAGACCCAGGCTTCCCATAAGGCCCCGGGCCTCCTGGAGATTGATTGCAGTGGAGAGTAAACAAACGGCATCCAAATCGCAACATTTGTTTTGGGGGACGCAACATCAGTGGCACGGCGTAAACAAGTCCGACAGGTGAATTATTCATTAATGCCGAGTAACTGTGTCTCACTCGAGTGAAATTCCTCCGTCTCAAAGGCTGATGCTCACACCAGGGTGTGCTTGAGTGACATCTAGCTGTAGCTATGGAAAGTGGAAAACAGAATAACAGTGGAAATATGGATACTGATTAATTAACTATTTAATAACTGTCCTGGTGATATTAGAACGGATCATATACTATATAAATTACAAAAAGGCTTGAGACTGTATGATTTTCTTTAAGACAAAAATCACACATCGTATAAGAATGATTTGATTGTGAGGTGAGTGGCCATCTTAGAACACGTAACGTGATGATTTAGCATCACTGCGATGAAAGAAAGTTCCATCAGTGAAAGAAATTTTGGTTTCAAATCTCAGATGATACTTTGATGCTCTTCTAAAGTCCACCAATAGAATAGGATGATACTAAACTCATTGGACCACTGAATATTAACGTCAGTGTCAATACCAAAACAAACAAAATGTGCTAATTGATTAAAAGAAAACCTCTCTGGATTTTGGATCGGTCACAGGTCTACGGTTATCGTGAGTTGGCCTAGTGGTTAGCGTATCCGCCTCTTGATCAGATGATCACGAGTTCTACTCACGGTCAGGCCATACCAAAGGCCATCATAAAAATGATACCTACTACCATCTGGCAAGGCACGCTGCAATACAGATGTGAGTGGGGAGTCAAACTCTTGCGGTTACCAGAGGACTAGCCCCCCTACTGTAACCCCCACTGTATAAGAGGCTGATGGCTAAAGAAGTGAAGATTGGTGCTGCCCAGTGAGCCTTCAGGGCCTTGTTAGTACTGGGACAGGAGACTGCCTGGAAAGACCAGGTCCTGGCACAGGAAGGACTTTGACTTTTGACAGGTCTAAGGTTAGAGGATCTTCACTGTATAATCTGACGCAGAGACACACATTAGTCTGTTATAGAATTCATACAGGATTTTGAGATCTCATACAGTGTGATGAGAAATAATGATCTTGAAAGAGTGCTGAAGTTGCACATGCTATAGTTGTTTGTAGACTGAAAGAGCAATTACTCATCTAAGTAAATCCTCCAGTTAAAGATTCTTCACTCAAGTTCAAGTAGAAAAGTAAAAGAAAGTATCCACTAGTCTTGGAGTCAAGACCACCTAAACCGAGACCAAGTCATGACCGAGACCAGAGGGTATCAAGACTGAGAAAAGATCAAGACTTTGAGGGCATGAGATCAAGTCAATACAGAGACTTTGAGGGGTTGAGATCAAGACAAGACCAAGACTAAGTCAGGGCGAGACCAAGTCAAGACCAAGACCAGACCAGTGGGTGTGTGAAGGGGGTGGGGGATGGGTGAAATTTAGTGAAATCCCCACAGTTGTGGTCCTGACCAGTCTGGAAATAAAATCCCGAGTCCTTGGTGTCCGAAATCTAGACAAGATGGAGTAAAAATGCGGTCAATTCCAAGACAAGACCAAGACCTTCAAAAAGTGGTCTTGAGACCGGTCTCGAGTACTACAACATGCTCAAAAATGTAATATCAGTGTGATGCAAAAGGTACATGAATCATGTCGAGTGTTTAGTAATCTGTTACTGAGCGCTGCATCCTTTTGGCAGCTGAAGCTTCTCTTCACCTGTTTAGAATCATCAGAATAACCTGCTGTGTGTTCTGTTTCTTCCTGATAAACATCGGAAACAAGACGCAAACATCCATCATAAATTTAGCTGCTCTTTGATCAAAAACAAGCTCAGAGTGGGTACATGATGGGGGGCATCCATCCTGCTCCTGGTTGTGTGAAGCCACATCCAGGATCTTTGGCCAAACAAAATATATGGTGTATTTACATCCAAACTTCAACATTGTTCAGATTTCTTCCTGAGAAATTACTGGAATATTTCCACCTCAATCAAGTCTAAACATTATTTTGCAACATGTAGCTGTTCTTTCATATTTCTAGTCTTGAGTTTTCTTAGGAAAAGTGGTGTATAAACAGGTGGATGGAAATCCCATGAGAGAGAGAGAGAGAGAGAGAGAGGAAGAAGTGAGCACCGTGTGACCAGACGGCCGGTTCCTTCCTCGCCAGCCTGAGAAACAGGAAGCCCAGCTCGTTGTTCCTCCATTATTGTGACTAACAGGAAATGCAGAGGTCTTCAAGGAGGTGGGTGGGAGAATGGGCTTGTGAGTAGGGGGTGAGACAGATCTGGAGGGCGTGGCCTGTTTGTGAATGTTCTCTCAATGACAAACAGGATGGTCACAGTTATAACCAGCCCCATGGTTGTGTAACACCGTGCAGAAATATCAGCAAGGGCACTTTAAAACCATGACCTGGACAATGAGGGCTTACTGTTTGTGTGTGTGTGTTTGGTCACTATATGCACTTCAGTATGTTATGTAGTATATGTCTACTCCAAACAATACATTTGATTGTTCCATAGAGGGATGATGGTGTAGGGTTTCTACAGCAAACAACACAATGGAAAGAGCATCTGCACCTTCATAGAGAAATGTTCAGAAAACAGATCATCACAAGACCGTAAACTAATCACAAGTCTGACTGCAGTCTGACCAACAACATCAAAATAACAAATAAATACAATTCAAGAGAGACTCCATGAAATCAAAACCAGTTGAAAACACGATAAAGACCAAAAGTTTATCACTAAGAATCAAGTGAACATCAAGTCTACAGATCACAAGACCAAGACGCTTTGTAATCAGGACCAAGACAAGACCAAGATGCATATCTATTGAGACCAAGATCATATCAACTAAGACCAAGAGAAGACCAGGATTTATACCACTCATGATAAAGTCAAGATTAAGACTAAAGAGTATGAGACAAAGATCAAATGTTTTATTAGTCAGGACAAAGACAAGACCAATGATGAGTCTTGCATTGTAACTGACTAAGAATGAGAATGAGTCAATTTGTGACCAAGACTCAGATAAACAAAATATATGAGACCAAGACCAGAGTGATACTTTTATTAATGAGGCCAAGACTGAGAATAATTGAGAGCAAGACAAGTCCATGACCAGTCAGAACCAAGTCACCGAGACTATTAATTGATACCAAGACCAAAACTTGTACAGATCAGGACAAAGACAAGACCAATACCAAGGAATTTGAGCATTCTGGACTAAGATAAGACCAAGACAAGACTGACTGCTTCATGACCAAGACAAGATTCATATCAACTGACTCCAACACAAGACTGACATTAAAGAGTCCGAGACCAAAACTTTTATTTGAAGAAGAATCCTTTATTTTTCTCACATGTGACATTCTTCCTCTGTATTTAACCCATCTGAAGCAGTGAACACACACACACACACATACCCAGAGCAGTGGGCAGCTATGCAACAGCACCTGGGGAGCAGTTGGGGGTTCGGTGCCTTGCTCAAGGGCACTTCAGCCATGATACAGAGGGAGGGGAAAGTGCTGTTCATTCACTCAACTCCCCTCACATTTTTCCTGCTGGTCCCGGGAATCAAACCAGTGACCTTTGCTTTTCTAACCTTCAGGCTATGGCTGCCCCCAAACTTTTATTACATTACAGGCATTTAGCAGATGCTCTTATCCAGAGTGATGTACAATGAGCACACACATACCCACATACCTGACGGCTGGGAGAAGTTGGGGTTTAGGTGGCTTGCTCAAGAGCACTTCAGCCATGGATTTTTCCTGCTGGTCCAGGGAATCAAACCAGTGACCCTTTGGGCCCAAGGCTGCCCCTGGCCTAAAGGTTAGAGAAGCAGCCTTGAGAGGACCAAGACAAAACAAAGACATGATCAAGCCCAAGACAAGACTCATATCAACCAGGATCAAGACAAGACTGAGATTAAAGAGTGTGAGAAAGACTTTTATTCATCTGGATCAAGACAAAACAAGACCAGCACCTTTAACACTCATGAGCAAGACAAGGCTCACATCAAAAAGGATCAAGACAAGACTGAGATTAAAGCGTCTGAGACCAAAATGTTTATTAGTCAGGACTAAGATGAATACAAATACAAGACGGAGAATTCTAGCAGTCAAGACAAACACCTGTAGTATCAACTGAGACCAAGTCAAGACTAAGACTAAAGAGTATGAGACTAAGATCTGAACCACAACCATGTGTTTTTTTTTTGTGTGTCCATTGGAAAATTCTTCATTTTTTATTAAAATGTACATTTAAAGTATTTTTGGGTTAAGACTGAGACACGAATGTGCTCGAGCATTGAAGAGACCGAGATCAGCCCTTCCAGGCTACAGTTCTGCCTCTACATTAATCCACCAGATAGCAAACATAATCTGTACATCACAGACCAGATTGAGAGAATCAAGGGAATGTAAACGCACACACACACACACACACAGTGTATTGTCTAAATTAAATTGTGAGCACTTGCTCCCCCGTGTCCTCCACTCCTCCTCTATCAGCTCACACTCTTTATAGATAAGTGATTGCTCAAGGATCGTCTTCGGGGGGGGGTCGCCTTGAGCGCACGTTGCCGTGGGAACCGTCTCAATCCTCCCACTTAATCCCCCTCTCCTGCTTTCTCCGGGAAGCTCCATACAATCTCCCAAACACCAGACACTTCATCTCTGTCTGTTGTTCAACACCTTTCTCGGGTTCCTTCCTGAGATTGAACATTATGAATAATAACTCTGATTATTCAGAGAACTGAAGACAAGAGAAGAAAAGAAAAGAAAATAGAAGTAAAGAGAAGGACTGTAAGGTTTAATAATGGCTGCAACTTTTCCAGATCTTCACGCTTGCAAGAAACAAACCAGCAAACCATTAATTAACTTAAAACATGCCATTAATTCACTTACAGTTCCCCATCTTCATTCAAAAAGTCACCTAGGTCTTGGATTAAAGTCCTTGGAGAATGCAGAGGAATTGTAGATGCTCTACTGCCCCCTCATGGACAGCCAGCAAGCAGCACTTTCTCCTTCTTTATGAGCGTAAACAATATACTAACAGCACCGTTAATATGGGGTTATATAGATTTCTCAGCATTCTACTTTTCTGAATATTTCCTGGTCGAATTAATTGAACTCATGAAAGTTGTGGGCCAGTTTTTAGTTTTCCTTGTTCTTTTGTGTGCAAGCCCCAGATAGATGGATGGATGGTTGGATGGATGGATGGATGGACTTTATCAATGTCCATGGAGAAATATAGGATAAAATCAGGAATAGGAAGTTGTGAATAAATGTTGAAGAGCCGTGCCATTACTTCAAGGTATTATGTCATCGTTTTGATTTGTGAATACTCTAAGTAATGTAATGTCATTTAAAGTGGGAAAAAAAGACAGAAAAAAGTTAATTACAAGAGACCTGAATGGCAAGTTGCAATACAAACAAATACAAAACAAACAAAACATATACTGAAGAGCTCTCCTGACTTAAACATTTGTAATTTCAAGATATTATTTTGACTTTATATTTCAATATTTCATATATTCAGTTAAATACAATACAAAACCAAAATATTTAATGTTCAAACTGATAAGCTTAATAGTTTTTTTTGTAAATATACACTCATTCTGAATTTGATACCTGCAACACATTCCAAAAAAGTTGGGACAGGGCATGTTTAGCACTGTGTTACATCACCTTTGCTTTCAACAACACTCTAAGTGTTTGGGAACTGAGGACACTAACTGTTGAAGTTTGTGAAAGTGAAATTCTTTCCCATTTTCGCTTGATATATGACTTCAATTGCTCAACAGCCCAGGCTCTACATTGCCATGTTGCACTTCATAAAGCACCACACATTTTCAATAGGAGGCCGGCCGGCCAGTTTAGCACCTGCACTCTTTTACTACAAAGCCACACTGTTTTAACTCATGCAGAATGTGGGTTGGCATTGTCTTGCTGGAATAAACAAGGACATCCTTGAAAAAAATGTTGCCTGGATGGCAGCATCCATCCATCCTTGTCCCTTCCGTGCCAAGACCTGATCTTCTCAGGCAGTCTCCAGTCCCAGTACTAACCAGACACTTAAGTGCATTGTGTGGCACCGATCTCTGTAGCCCTCGACCTCTCACCTATTACATAGCTAGGGTTACAGTGGGGGGCTGGTAACCACAAGAGCTTGACTCCCTACTTGCATCTGTATTGTGGCGTGCCTCACCAGATGACCCAACTATGAGTAAAACTTGTGATCTCCCAGTTGAGAGGCGGACACGCTAACCACTAGGCCAATTTGTGGTGGGTGGCAGCATATGTTGCTCTAAAAACCAGTATGTACCTTTCAGCATTAATCGAGCCTTTACAGATGTGCAAGTTACCCCTGCCATGGGCACTAACACATCCCCATACCATCACAGATGCTGGATTTTCTCAGATGAGCTCAGGCCCTGAGAATTCAGCAGTGTTTCTGGATGTTGTTGATATTTGGCTTCCACTTTGCCTGATAGATACAACAATGAACTGACAGCAGTTTTCTGAAGTGTTCCCAAGCCCATGTAGTAAAGTTCTTTACAATCACGTTGGTTTTTAATACAGTGCCATCTGAGGGATCGAAGGTCAGAGACAATCAATTTTGGTTTTTCAGCCTTGTTCCTTATATGCAGAGATTTCCCTGGATTCTCTGAATCTTTTGATGATATTATGGATTGTCGATGATGAAATCCTTAAATTCCTTGCAACTATACATTGAGGAAGGGTCTTCTTAAACTATTGGATGATTCACCCATGCAGTTTTGTCCACAAAGTGGTGAACCTCGCCCCATCCTTATTTGTGAACGACTGAGACTTTCCAATTATCAGTGAACCTGTTTGCCTGTAGAATGTTCCAAACAGGTGTTTTTTTGTTTTGTTTTTGAGCATTCCACAACTTTCCCAGTCTTTTGTTGCTCCTGTTTCAACTTTTTTGGAACATGTTGCAGACGTCCAATTCAGAATGAGTACATACAGTTAGGTCCATAAATATTTGGACAGAGACAACATTTTTCTAATTTTGGTTCTGTACATTACCACAA